>PVIC010003181.1:47684-59168 GCA_004025085.1 Thryonomys swinderianus
GAACCACTGAGCTAACCCTCCGGCCCTGTTTTCTTTCTTTCTTTACCTAATTGCTCTGGTTACAACTTGCAGTACTATATTAAATAGAAGTGGCAAAAGTAGGGATATTTTGTTCCTGATTCTAGAGGAAGAGCTTTAAGTTTTTTACTGTTCAGCGTGACACAGCTGTTAGCTGGTCTTTATTATGGGAACACATCCCTTCTACATCTAATGAAGTGAGAGTTGTTATGAAAGGATGTTGAATTTTGTAAATTTTTTTTCTGTGTCTATTGAGATGATCGTATAATAGTTTCACCCTTCATTCTGTCAGTGTGATGTATCACATTAATTGATTTATATTATACTGAAATATCTATGCATCTCAAGGATAAGCTCCACTTGATTGTTAGATATGAACTTTTCATATGTTGGTTAATTCAGCTTGCTAATTTTTTGTTGAGAGTTATTGCTTGTATATTCATCATGGTTATTGGTAATATCTTTTTCTGTTGTTTGGTATAAAGGCATCATGAAAAACTTTAGAAGTCCTCTTCTTCACTTTTCTGGAATAATTTGAAAAACGTTATGTTGACTTCTCTTTTAATGTTTGGTAAAAATTATCAGTGGAGTCACCAGGTACATCCTGAGATCTTCATTGTTTGGAGGTTTTTGATTAGAAATTTAATCTTATTTGTTAGCAGCTCGTTCAGATTTTCTCTTTCTTTCCAGATCATATTTGATGGGATAAAAATATGTATATGGATTCATCCTTTTATTTCAGGTTACTTAATTTGTTGGCCTATTTTTCTCATTATCCTTTGTATTTCTGTGAAATTAATTATATCCTATAAAATATCTTTGCTTTCTCTCTTTTTCTCAGTTGATCTAGCTAAAGCTTTGTCAGTTTGTCTTTTCTAAACCCCAACTCAGATTTATAGAACTTTCTAGTCTATTTCATTCATTTCTGCTCTCATCTTTTTTTCATTGTACTAATTGTGGCTTATTTTATTCTTATTTTTTTATTTCCCTGAGATGTAAAGTTAGAGTATTTATTTGAGGTCAATCTTTGTTCTTAATGTACATGTCAGAACTATTGACAAAACCACTTTTGCTGCAACCAGAAAGTTTTGCTATTCTGTGTTCCACTTTTATTTAAGATATTTTTTATTTCTCTTCTGATCTTTTTTGAGTTATTGGTTGCTAGGAGTGTGTTGTTTAATTTCTACAACTTACTGAATTTTCCTTCTGTTATTGATAACTAGTTTCACACCATAGTGGTTGAAAAAGATACTTGGTATGATTTCAATTTTAAATTTGTTAAGACTTGTTTTGGAATCTAACATATAATTTTTACTGAAGTGGTCCATTTGTGCTTTGAAAAGAATGTGTATTCGGCTGTTAGAATGTTCTGTATTTGTCTGTTAGGTCCTTTTAGGTCTACAATGCTGTTGAAGTCCACAAGATCCTTATTGATTTTCTTCTTTGGGGTGATATATTCATTGTTGATCTCTTCATCATTGAAGTAGAGTATTGAAGTTTCCTGCTATCACTGCATTGCTATTTCTTCCCTCATACCTGCTAATACATGCTTTATATACTTAAGTGCTTTTCAGAAACTATGCTATTTAGCAAAATTATTCCACGAAGACACTCAGAAAAACTTGACTGAAGTCTCTGGTAAACAAAACAATTTCTATCTAGCCTCCTTTCTGAAGTTAATATTCTCTTTGGTGCTAGAGCTAGTTTCTAATTTTGTAACGTTCCACAAATATTTCTAGTTTTCTGAGTTAAAGTCTCGTGGTTAATCTCAACTATTTTTTTCTACTATTAACTCCAACCATATTCCAATGATTCTGTAAGGAAGAAAAAATGCTAATTCAAACTGAGTTCTAGATTGAGGCAAGTAGAGTAGCTAGCAAAAAGTCACTCAGTCAATGAGTGGGAAACGTCACAGAGCCTGGCTCTCTCCTGGCCTGGGCTCAGACACTCTCTAAATCATCACTTCATTTTAAATATTGAAGCAAGCAGCAGGATGCAAGGTAAAGAAATGCACTTCCAGGAAAGCACACCTCTAGTGAGGCCTTTACAGAAATGATTTTCCAGGCAGCACTAAGAATTTTTATATTCAGACATAGATGTGTTTTGCACTTTACTCAATCTCCTGTCTGTTGAGTTTATAATAGCTATCATAGTGCAATCAGTGGGTGACAAACTCCCAGGGGAAAACAGCTGAAGAGGAAAATTCTCTGTTGACCTCCATTAAAGTGAAATAAGCAGGAAGCCACTAGCCAGGCGTTGTTTATGTACCCAGAATTCATATACGTATAAGCAAACCAAATCTTAATTTAGAAACAGTTCACATAACTGATTTGTTCTGTATCTAACACCAGTCACCTGTGAACAACCAACCATCTATTTGGCTACGTAACGAGGGATTTCCTGTCACACCATGCCAAAATAAGGCAAGTGTCTGGCTCAAGCCAATCAGGTAATTTATTTTTGCTGCTTCTGCAGTCAGCATATAAAACTTGCTGTTTGAGCTGCTAGAGAAGCATATAAACCTTCGCTGAACCTTTTCTGATTTGAGTTCTTTGCTTAAATCAAGTTAATCAAGTTTATTTTGCCCCCAAATTTTTAATACTTCCTAATATTGTTGGCAATAATGAAAACCGTACATCTTTTGCAGAACAAATTACCTAGATACCAGGAGATAATCAGCATAAGGAGAGTATACCATGCAAACTCAAAATAAATGTATTAATAATAAATTCATTAATGGAACTGTCAAACATAGCATCACTGATAATGTGACAAACTGACATTCGGTGTTTGTGATGTCATACACTGAGGATACAGCAGGACCCACCGGAACAGTGCTCTTGCCAAAATGTAAGGACTGTAACCCTAATGCTAATGATGATGAAACAAATCAATGCAAACTGAAGGACATTCTGTAAAACAGTATGCATGGACACAAAGAAATGCCAGCACTAGGAAAAGGGTCATGACTGTTCATTGTGATTGTGACTTGGCTGGGTTAAAAGATGCCTAACAGCTTAGTGTAGTGCACTTCCAGGTGTGCCTATGGGGACTGGCATCTAAGCCAGCAAACTGAGGTGAGAGGACCTGACTCCTAGGTTGCAGCTGACCTATAATATCCTTCAGCCTATTGGTTAAATAGTCATTCTTTCTCCCGCCCCTACACTTGGTCCCTAATAGCTTGTATCTCTTACTATTTGAAATACATAGTGATATTTCTCCCCTGAGCTTTGATTGACAAACTTTATTTACTCCTAGATATTTTCTAGAAACATTATTTGTTTCTACTAGTTAACATTTGTGTTCTGTGCAGTGAATTCTTGACTTGTAGAGGTATATTTGAAAACAGACTTTGGAGCCCACTTTTTACTTGGGATATCAAATTAAATGGAGTTAATGTGATCTAATAGCTCTGAAATGTTTGGGGAAAAAAGGAGGAAGACAACACTTCTCAGCCACTTTAAATGCAAACTGGATTTTACTAAATACATATTTTTATAAATTATGTTTTCATTTCATAAATTATAGTTGTTCAACAGCTCTCACTTTAAAACTGGTGAACTTCAATAAAAATTAATTTGTCTAATGATCGTGAAAATTCTAAAATTCACACGTTGAAAGGCAATTCAATAAAAATTAGTTTGTCTAATGATCGTGAAAATTCTAAACTTCACACGTTGAAAAGCAATGTAGATCTCTTGTTAAAATATCATCATTAAAAATAAATCCCCAAAATTAACTATGACTTTGAAAGTCTTCAGTAACATAGTGAAACTTCCGTACTATCACCATTAGAATTTCAGAAACATTAAATACTGAATGCATTAGTTAGCATTGTTATCCTATCTGGTAATCTCTACAACAAGTGAAGACAAAACTTCCAACAAGCAGTACCCAATCCTGTAGAGCCCTCAGACATACAGGATGCAATGTCACTTGCGATAGAGCATGTGTTTACCTATCCTACTTCATCTCCATGGCACCCACCCACAACCCTGACATTTTACACCCCTACAATAGAAAAATAGCATTTTTAAGGCTTTTACTCTTACACTTATACTTGAGTTTTCTTTACCTAAAATGACTTCTGTTTGTTGTTGACTAGGTAAATTCTTTTTGTAGTTCAGGCTGGCCCTGAGCTCACTTTGTAGCCCAGGCAAACCTCAAACTCAGTAATCCTCCTGTCTCTACCTCCCGAGTGCTGGGATTACAGGCGTGAGCCACCATGCCCAGAATTGTGGTATGTGGTATTGATTGCTGGTGGGCGTGAGTCACCATGCCCACCATTCTATGTGGTTACCGGGATCGAACTCAGGACTTTGCGCTTGCAAGGCAGGCGCTGGAACCACTGAGCTAAATCTCCAGCCCACCTAGGTAAATTCTTAAATCATTCTTCAACCTTGGGTCCAGATAGGAACTTTATCTTGGACATTTCCAAAATAGCTTCAGTGCACTAGAGTGGTCCTTGGTTACTCCTCTGTTGTCCACATATGTGCCTCCACCCTGTTGATGATCAACATCTATCACAATTGTTAATCTATCTTCCCAATAAGTGTAAGATTCTTGAAATCAGTAACTTTGCCTTTCCTAATGACATATTAATTCTTCCAGCTACCTTGTTTATAATAAAAATGTAAGATTGAGATATGCAGTGCCATACACTGAACAGCATGGTCATAATACTGGACAACATTAGACCTCAAGTGTGCTGACTCCAAAACAAAGTTTGCATTGTTCAAATTTTCAAAGAGTAAATGAATGAATTTATAAAACTGGAATCACTGGGCTTGGGATTTAGCTCAGTGGTTCCAGTGTCTGCTTGGCAACTGCAATGTCCTGAGTTCGATCCCCAATAACCACATACCACAGTGCTGGGTGTGGTAGCTCATGCCTGTAATCCCAGCACTCAGGAGGCAGAGGCAAGAGAACTGCTGAGTTTGAGGCTTGCTTGGGGCTACATAGTGAGCTCAGGGCCAGCCTGAACTACAAAGTGAGACCCTGTCTCAAAAAAAAAAAAAATTTAAATTAAAAATAAGAAACAAATAAAATTGTAAGGATTAGACTTATTTTCTAGGGTTTTTTTTACTTTATATTCCTTTTATAAATAAAAAATCATATATCAAATAAGAGAACAAGATGCTTACAACCAGGTGAGAATAAATCATTTAGACATTAACTCCATGAATAAAAAAAAAGACAAGAATACTGAAAGAATAGTTTTTCATTTAACCTAAATGTAAAGTTTCTGCATTAACTCTTATAGAATATTAACTTGTCCTAAAGAAAATTGTTCATTAAATACAAATGTCTAATTTTTCTGCTGCTGTATTTATTAGATTCCTTTTTAAATTTTGTAGGTCATAATTTGCATGCCCTGGAAAAGACTCATTTCAATTATACAGTTTAATGAATTTTGACAAGTATATACATCCATTTAACCAATGCTATGACCAAGATACATAATATTTCCATTACTCCAAAAGTTTTTTCATGACTCCTTTATAACCAATCTATAAATTCTGACTTTATGTAACCCTGACCTACTTTATGTCATACTAATTTTTTTGTTTCACTATTTCATAAAATGGAAGTTATAGGATTTACTTTTTAAATTCTAGTTTATTTCATTTGCACAATATTTTGGGGTTTACTCATTTAATTGTATGTAGCAATAGTTCCTTTCTTTACTCCTCAGTAGCATCTCATTTGTAGATATAACCAATTTGTTTCTCCTCCACCAATTAACATATTTTTGGTGTATTGGTGTATGCCACTGTGAACGTGAATTCTAAATAAAGAAGTCCTTTGTGAATATCTTTGTCAAAGTTTTATGAGGCACGTATTTTAAGTTTTCTTCAGTAAAAAATGTGCAGCAGCATTCCTGGTCACATGGAAAGTGCATGTTTAATTGTCAAAGGTATTGTCAAACAAATATCCAAAATGGTTGTACCATTTTGTGTTTGATTTTGCATTGTGCAGGAGTTCCAGTTCTTTGTGTTATTGCCATACATTTTATCTTTACATGTGCTATAAATCTTACATTATTAGCCTTGCCCATTTAGATAATTATGTTGTTAAAAATTTAATAAAATCCATTTTTTGTTTTTCAAATATTTACAATTTTCAGAGTTCTTAATTCCTGTTTGCTATTTACAAAATGTCATCTTAAGCAGTTTTTGTCCCACTTAAAAGACACCTTTTTAATACAGTTCATGCCTGTTAGTAATTAAATCCTCTCAAATGTTTATTTAAAATACTTTTTTCACCTTCATTTCTGATATTTACTATATGTAGAATTCTACGTTAGCAAGTTTTTTCTTCCAGAATTTTTATTATATTTCTTCACTGAATCTAGTTTGAATTATTTCAAATGGAAAACAAGAACCATAATTGAAATATGGAATCTTTGTTCTATTTTATATATTTTAAAAAATATTTCCTCTTATTACTAATTTTCATTAATCTTTTCATAATGTCTTGGTATATGTTTCTTTGGAATCATCTTGCTTGATATTCATTGAAGTATTTTGGAATTGTGAAATTAGCTTTAATATTTCTAAACTTTGGGGTTGTTGTTTAACTTTTTTCTGCATTATCTCTTAACTTTCTGGGGTTCCATCTTCTGTATGTTGGATCCCTTGGTATTGTTCCAGAAATCACTGAACCCTGTTAAAAATATTTTTCAGTAGTTTTTCTCCATATATACTTATATTGACATAGTTTCTATTTTGTAGCATTGAGTTTTTTAGCTTTTCATAAAGCTTAAGTTTCTAGTAAATTTATCAAGTAATTTTTCAACAGACAAATCTATTTTTCAACTTTAGAATTTCCTGTTTTAAATCCTCCCATCTCTCTTCTCATTACCTACATTTTCCCTGAATTTTCTGAGGATACTAATAAGTGCTATATTAAAATCCTGATTTACTAATTGTAACATCTTCATTTCTTCTGATTTTGTTTAAATTCACTCATTTTTCTTCTAATTAGGGATCCTAGTTTTCTTCTTCATATGGAAAGTAAGTTTTGATTAAGTGTGAAACATCATAAATAACTTTAATAAATATTTGTTTTTAAGAGTCCTCAACAAATAGTGCTAAGAGGAAGTCCCCTTATATAAATCAACTTGATCTTCTGGAAGTTTTGTTTAATGAGTTCAGTTATGGCAGGTCTAGAATAGCAGTTATCCTATATCTAGCTTAGCCCTATTCTTAATTCTGATCCTTTTAATCCTAATATATTGATTCACCAAATATATGGTTCAGGTTCAAAGAAACGTCTCTACAAACCAGTCAAAGACTTTTCATTTCCAAGCCCTGTTGGGGATCTGAGAATTAGTTCTCTCTCCCTCTCTCTCTCTCTCTCTCTCTCTCTCTCTCTCTCTCTCTCTCTCTCTCTCTCTCTCTCTCCCCTCCCCCCCTTTCTCTCTGGTACTGGGTATTAAATTTGGGACCTTGGACCTCTATCTCTGTCTCTCTGTCTCTGTCTGTCTGTCTGTCTGTCTGTCTGTCTGTCTGTCTCTCTCTCTCTCTCTCTCTCTCTCTGGTACTGGGTATTAAATTTGGGAGCTTGTGCTTACAAGACAGGCACCAAAACCACTGAGCTACATCCCTGACCCTATTTTTCATTTGTTTTTGTTTTCTTTAATATATTATTTGCTTATGTTTTCTGTAGTTCTTTCCCATTTTATAATTTTATCATATGGGCTTTCTGTTAGGAAACAGAGGATTTCTAAGTACATTTCTGTAATTTCTTCTCCATTTGAGACTTTCTTTTCTGGTACTCTGATAAATGTTTTACTGCTTCAGTATCTGAACCCAGCAGCTCTGACTCCACACGTTAGTGATACATCTGTGTTCTCCACTCACTTTCCTTCTGCCACTGTTTAAAAAGTACTTCTAGGAAGAAATCTAAAATTTAGAACAATTATAAGGATATTTTCATTTATTTTCCTTTTCTGAGAAGTTATAATCCTGCTCTGTCTGTTATCTGACATCTTAATATAGTTTTTTCCTTATATTTTGTTGAGTTTTCTAGCTTTTCACCATAAGACTGACTGGTGGCTATGGCTGAGGTATAACTCAAGTACTAGTGCTTCTGGTACAACAACCCATAGAAGTAGTTGAAGTTTTTGAAGAGAAAGTTTTAGACATTTTTAAAATAAAAAAATAAAAACTCTTCTGTAGTGAGCCTCATGGAATCAAGTTTCCCTCACCTTACAGAAGATAGTAAGAATTTATATCCAAAATTATCATCCAAAAGCACTGAAATACTTTAAATTATAAAACAAGTCACATTGTGGATATTATAGGTATTTTTTAAAATAAGAAGAATTATATGTAAACATTTTTCTGAGAGCTAAAATGATCACTTTTTGTTGTTTCAGTTCAGTAAAAATTATATTCATGTAGAATTCCATTATTTGAATATTCTGCTAAATTGTATGTTTTACTACATTTTTAAAACATTGGAATCACTTGTATTTTCCACAGTTACCATGTATTTGTTTTATTTTTTTATTTACCTAGGGTTATGTGAATGTTAAAAGTATATTTTTCATGTTTTTGGTAAGTGGTTGGGGGATATATTTTGATTTATCTTTCCATATAGCAGGGCAAGGAGGACCATAAAAAGAGTCTCATTTACTTCCCCAAGTAGATAATTGTCCATAGCGAAAAAAGAGTTGTACCTGGATATAAGAAAGAAGAAAGCTCAAATGGTGCCAAAATGAAAAATTGAATCAGAGCCTGAGTAGACTAAAATGGCCTTTTCAGACCTCAATACTGCAGTTGGCCTACTTTTTTTTCTTAAGATTTTGTTTCTGGCTCCCAGTTTGTCATTTCTGTAATGGACTCTTAAATGACTTTTTTCTTCAGGAAGGTAGCATTTATCATGGTGTAGTAGTGAGGGCCCTGGGATGGGGACTTGGGAAAACTGGTTATGGCCTTACCAGTTGTACATTGCTATGGAATGTATGATTTGGAGAAAATTATGTATTTACCTTGTCTGAAGTTTGAAAGAGAATAGGAATGTTTCATACTGTCTTTGTTTTGCTTTATTTTTAGCAGTAGATTTTAAGCTGTAGAATGCTGTATTTAAAATAACATTCAGTGAACTTACAATGTATAAAAGTGATGAATCTATATAGCCTCTAGTTAATGAGAAAGCTTGAAGGTTCTTTGGCTCATCTTCTCTTTCTTGTTTCTGAGGGTCCCTGAAGACAGCATAAGGCTTGTATGAAGAGTATAGAAACCAGGGAATGGGATGGACTATCTTCTAGTTATAGCTTCCTTTGATTTCAGATTTCTGTGACATTTGCTCTGCTCTATACCTTTCATCCATGATAACCCAAAGGACAATCCTCTTCTAAATTGAAGAATATGTTCTGATGCCAAGGTCAAGGCATTACCACAAACCAGGGTAGAAGGAGGACTTGTGTCATAGTCTTTTCTTCCTCATAGCTGAAAGACTTTGGACATAGAAGTTTACTTGTTGATTCTCTGCAAAATAAGAACACAAATGACATCCACTTTAAAATTAAATATTATGTAATATTTGGTAGCCCCATCAAATAAGTCTTCCTCCCAGAGGGTAAAGTTGCTATATTGAAAGATTTGTTTACTGTAAACATATTTCTGGTTGGTCCTTAATTTGGATGTGGCCACAGGTATAGTTCATGTGGTTAAAGGTGTCAGAATACTGACAGTTTGTCATTTTCTGGGCTGTGTTTGATGCTGTTGTTCATGGTAATTGTACTACTTTAGCTAAGGTGATGTCACTGTTCTTATCAAGTATCTTTCCCAGTGTGCCAAGACTGAGATTTCTTAAGTACAGTCAGACTCGAGGCCTAAGAACCAACTATACTGGGGCCATCATCCAGGAATTAGCCATTCCCTAAGAGATCTAGAGAGTCACAAGGAAGATACTTGCAATAAGCACTTTAGAAGCAGCAACCCAGGATTTAAACCAAAAATATCATCAACAAATAGAAATGAAAAGGCACTTAAAAAAGATGCAAACCCAGACTTTCAAATCACTAAAAGGAACTCTGGGGGGTAATGATGTGGAACAACCCAAAACTCAACCACCTAGACTCTCTTCACTGGCAATGAAGGAGGATCTGGAAAAAATAGATTAAAAGAAAGAGAGGAGCTAAAGAATGTGATGGAATCCATGAAGGCTGAGCATAGAAAAGAAATAGAATTCATAAAACAGATTCAAATAGACATCCAAGAGATTAAAAACTCCATTGAAGGGGCCAGAAATTTACACATTGGTTCCAGCATTTGCCTAGAAAGCACAAGGTCCTGAATTTGATCCCCAATAACCACATACAACAATGCTGGGCATGGTGGCTCACTCCCACAGCAATCAGTGCCACATACCATAGTGCTGTGCATGGTAGCTCACACCTGTACTTCCAGCACTCTGGAGACAGAGGCAGGAGGATTGCTGAGTTCTATGCTTGGCTGAGCTACATAGTGAGCTCAGGGCCAGCCTGAACTACAAAGTGAGACTCTGTCTCAAAAAAAAAAAAAAGAAGACTGATCAGAGTCAATGAAAAAGAGGAGATTGTGCAAATGACATTTTAAAAAAATGTTCACAGAAATAAACACAGAAAACTTCTAAAACAAGGAGAAAGAATTTGATATACAGGTGAGTGAGTCATCTAGAACTCTGCCTGGCCATGATAAAAAAAAAATTACACCTATACATATAATAAAAATTCTGGAAACCCAATAGAAGAATGAAATATTGAAAGAAGGTAGAGAAAATAAATAAATCATTTACAAAAGTCCATCAGAATCACAGCAAATTTCTCAACAGAAATCCTTAAGTTAAGAAGAGCCTACCATGAAGTATTTCAAGCCTTAAAAGGAAAAAACCTCCAACCCAGACTGACATATTCTGCAAAACTATCCTTTAAAAATTGATGAAGAGCCGGGCATGGTGGCTCATGCCTGTAATCCCAGCACTCGGGAGGCAGAGGCAGGAGGATTGCTGAGTTCAAGGCTTGCCTGGACTACACAGTGAGCTCAGGGCCAGCCTGAACTACAAAGTGAGACCCTGTCTCAAAAAAAAAAAAATTAATGAAGAAATAAGATATTTTCTTTCACATATATATGTAATTGATTTTATTGGTACATTTTATATATACATTTTGATCACATTCAACACTGAGAATTTATACCTATATGTGATAAATCTTGATCCTCATTTTCTCCTATTCCACTTCTCTTCCTACAATCCCCCACCATGTGTGTGTGTGTGTGTGTGTGTGTGTGTGTGTATGCTTTGTTTACACAGAAATAAGATACTTTTACAACAAAGTAAAGCTAAGGATGGCATAAATATCATATCAGCACTTCAAAAATATTCTAAACAATATCTTATAAAAAGACAATGAGGGCAACAACTCCATGAAACCCAACAGAATGAAGCCATTAGGCAAGGCAAGAAATTAAATGG
>PVIC010003181.1:59268-71088 GCA_004025085.1 Thryonomys swinderianus
AGGAAAGGAAGAAGTTAAACTGTCATTATTTGTGGATGACATGAGACTCTATACAGATTAATACCCCAAAACTTTGTGAAAAGATTCTTAGATTTAATAATCAGCTTCAATAAGGTAACTAGAAACAAGGTTGATATCCAAATTCAATCGTTTCCCTGTACATGAATAACAGACTCACTCACTGAGAAAGGAATTGGGAAAACAGTTCCTTTCACACTAGCATCCAAACAATGAAATATCTAGGAATCAATCTAATGAAAGATGTAAAAGACCTCTACTTTGACAACTACAGCACTCTGAAAAAAGAGATCAAAGAGAATATCAGAAAATGGAAAGACATCCATTATTCTCAGTAAGAAGAACCAATATAGTGAAAATGGTCATACCTCCAAAACTGCTAGGTAAATCCAATGTAATTCTGATTGAAATTCTAACAGCATTTTCACAGAACTAGATAGAACAATCCAAAAATTCATTTGGAACCAGAAAAAGCCTAGAAAAGCAAAAGCAATCCTAGGCAACAAAAACAAGGCAGGGGGTATCACAATTCCTAACTTGAAACTATACCACAAAAAAGCTACTGTGATAAAAGCAGCATGGTACTGGCAAAGAAACAGACCCCCAGGATCAATGGAACAGGCTAGAAGATGCAGAAACAACTCTAGATATACTAAACCATTTCATCTCTGACAAAGGAACCAAATACCCTCCCTGAAAGAAATAAAGCCTCTTTAATAAATGGAGCTGGAAAAAACTGAATCTCAACTTGACAAAGAGTAAAAGTAGCCCGCTCCACCCCGAGCGGCGCAAACGAGCTGTTTATCAAAAGGGCTATTATCTACAATATATAAAGAACTTAAACAGATCAGCCTCCCCAGGTTTAGAGACCCAATTCAAAAATGGGCATCTGAAATGAACAGACACTTCTCAAAGGCAAAAGTCAAAGCAGCTAAGAAACATATGAAGAAATGTTCAACATCACTGGTCATTCGAGAGACACAAATTAAAACAACACTGAGATTTCATCTCACTCCACAAAGAATGGCCACTATTACAAAGTCAACCAGCAATAAATGTTGGTGAGGCTGTGGGGAGAAAGGAACCCTTCTCCACTGTTGGTGGGATTGCAGACTTGTGCAACCATTGTGGGGATATGTGTGGAGATTTCTCAGAAAACTAGGACTAGGGGTCCTATTTGACCCTGCTATGCCCCTGCTAGGAATATACCCAAAAGAATTTTAAAAATCACATTGGAAAGACAGATGTACACCCTTGTCATAGCAGCTCAGTTCGTGATAGCTCAGTCTTGGAAACAACCCAAATGCCCATCCACTGGGGAATGGATAAAGATGTGGGTTTTTTAATAAATGGAGTACTACTCTGCCATACAGAATGACAAGATTGATTCATTTATGTGCAAATGGACGGACACACCTGGAGGACACACTGAGTGAAATCAATAGATCACAGATAGGCACATACTGGATCTTCTCATTGATATGAGCACCTGTAGATGCAAAGGAGCTCTAGAAAGTATGATAGTCTTTGTAGAATGGAAAATTTCCAAAGGACATTTGGTGTGGGAATGTAATGAGGGGAAGAAATAAATATGATTCTGAAAGAAAATAAGAGAGCATGTATATAGGGGGTGGGGAGGTGTGGGTGGGTGGGGATATGGGTAAAAATGAGAATTGACTATGTCATATATTGGTACAAATTCCACAATGTTATGTGTGATTGTGAGATGTATATAAATTGTACCGATAAAGAATACAATTTTAAAAAAAGAGTAAAAGTAGACCCATATAATAAATTAAAATTGAAATGGATCAAAGATCTAAATATTAAAACAGAAACGCTACATCTGCTTGATGATAGCTTAGGTAGAACTCTGGAACACATTTATGAACAAAACTTCAGTGGCACCAGAACTATCACAAACAATCAACAAGTGGGATCTCATCTTATTAAAAAACTTCTGCACAGCAAGAGAAACCACCAACAGAGTAAAAAGACAATCTAAAGGGTAAGAAAAAATTTTTGCCAGCTGTTCCTCAGACATAGGACTACTATCTAAAATTATAAAGAACTTCATAAAAACAATCAGACCTCCTAAACTTAAAGACCCAATTCAAAAAATTCATCTTCTTAGATGAAGAAGTAGAAGAAAAACAAAACATGAAAAAATGTTCAACATCACTGGTCATTTGAGAGATCCAAATGAAAATGGTGAAATACCATCTCATTCCAGAAAGAATGGCTGCTATAGGGCCGGGGATTTAAGTCAGTGGTTCTAGCATCTGCCTCGCAAGTGCAAGGTACAGAGTTCGATCCCAGGTACCATATCACAATACCAGGTGTGCTGACTTAGGCCAGAATCTCAGCAATCAGCACCATACACCACAATGCTGGGTGTGGTGGCTCTCACCTGTAATCCCAGCACTCAGGAAGCAGAGGCAGGAGGATTTCTGTGAGTTCAAGGCTAGCCTGGGCTACATAATGAGTTCAGGGCCAACCTGAACTATAAAGCAAGACCCTGTCTCAAAAAAAAAAAAAAAAGAATGGCTGCTATCATGAAATCATCAGCAACAAATTCTGGCTAGGCTGTAAATTAAAGGAGCCCTTCTCTCCTGGTGGTTGGAGTGTAGACTGGTGTAACCACTGGACATTCCTCAAAGAACTAAGATTGGAGGTCCCAACTATACACCTTCAGTGTATGTTCCCAAAAGTATTAAAAGTGTCATACAACAGGGGCCAGAGATTTAGCTCAGTGGTTCCGGAGCCTGCCTGGCAAGCGCAAGGTCCTGAGTTTGATCCCAGTAACCACATACAATGCTGGGCGTGGAGACTTATGCCCACCAGCAATAAATACCACATACCGCAGTGCTAGGCGTGGTGGCTCACGCCTGTCATCCCCGCACTCGGGAGGCAGAGGCAGGGGGATTGCTGAGTTCGAGGCTTACCTGGGCTACATAGTGAGCTCAGGGCCAGCCTGAACTACAAAGCAAGACCCTGTCTCAAAAAAAAAAAAAAATGTCATACAAAAGTGATATTTGTTCATCCATGTTAATAGTGGCAGTCTGTAATTGCTAAATCTTGGAAACTGACCCAAAGCCCATCAACTAGTGATTGGATAAAGAAGATATTATTTTTAAAAATAAAATAAAGTACTATTCAGCCATAAATAAAAATATACTAGCCAGGCGTGGTAGCTCACGCCTGTAATCCCAGCACTCGGGAGGCAGAGACAGAAGGATTGCTGAGTTCGAGGCTTGCCTGGGCTACATAGTGAGCTCAGAGCCAGCCTGAACTGCAAAGCGAGACCCTGTCTCAAAAAAAAAAAAAAAAAAAAAAAAAAAAAAAAAAAATATATATATATATATATATATATATATATATATCAGAGACATTTATAACTAAAGGATGCACACTGAGGCCGTACCACTCAGTGAAATAAGACCCACATGTGTAAAGACTGAATTATTTCTCTGGTGTGAGAAACTGGAAGTGTAAGTGAGGACCAAAATGCACAATAGATATTGTGAAATAGGAAATATTGAAAGGGAAAACAAAACTAAATGCTTGGAAGGAAAAGAAAGTGAGGAAAGAAAAAAATGAAAAAAAAAGAAGTAAAAAATGGAAACAAAGCTTATGTAAATAGGGAAAGGTACAGGAGTTGAAGGGAAATGGGGAAAAGTAAGAACCAAGATATATCATGTGCAAGTACAAATTCCTAATAATGAATTTTTAGCCAAAAATGCTCAGAAGTTTCTGCAAAGTTAAAAAAAAAGTGTATACCAGGTGCTAATGTAAATATATTTCTAAGAGGACAAAAGTTTGTAAAAGAGTAAGGTGACTTAGAATGGAATGCTGGAGGCATGATACTACCTACCCCAAAGCCCATCAGCTAATGATTGGATAAAGTAAATATACTATATGGAAAAGTAAAGAATTTTATCATGTGGAAAAGAATATTTCCAATCAAATAAAGCATGTCAGTACATTTTAGTATCTCTCTAATTAACATGCAAAGGGGTTTCATTAGGTGCTTATGTTATTCCCATGAACTACAGTGGTTTGAAAATGCAACTTTGAAGCTATACTTCATACCCTGAATGTTTTAGGAAGATACTACACTGCTGTAGGATCTTGAGATATTTGCCACTATTTATTCATTTCTGCTTTGCTTTAGTGAATCAGGTCAGAAGTTTTGCTTTATGGGTGAGAAAAGTAAAATTTACAAAGTATGTGGGAAACTTAACAGTGAAAGTTCACTTTCCAACACTGATGAATAATACAGAATTCCTTACCATCCATCTCTTCTCAATTTCCTGTCTATGCTTAATGTGATTGTTATAGAAACTGATAAGTATAATAACACACTTTTCTAAGGCATCGATGTTGGCATCCTAGTATGAGCTGAATTATATCCTTCTAAATTCATATGTTTAAGTCCTACCACCCAGTACTTCAAAATGTGAGTATTTGGAGACAGGACCTTTAAAGTGATAATTCAGTTAATTTGAGGTTAGTAAGGTGGGGCCTAATCCAGTATATCTTACATGATTATAAAAAGAAGACACTGTGACAAAGATATGTAGAGAAGATCATGTGACAATACAGGGAGAATATGGTTATCTACAAGCCAAGCAGAAAAGTCTCAGAAGAAACCCACCTCCTCAAACCTTGATCTTGGACTACTGGCCCCCAGAACTGTGAAAAAATACATTTCTGTTGTATAAATCATCCAGTCTATGTTATTTTGTTTAGACAACTCTAGTAAGATAAGTTCTCTAAGAGTTTGAATTTTAGACCAGAAAGAGTTATATATTTCAAATTTTGTCTTCTCTCTAGACTCATATTCCATACGAGAAATTCCTAAGTCCTCATAGCTTTTATGACTGATGTAGAAAATCAAAACATTAGGTCTCCTTTTGAAGCTCAGTCAGACTTACAATATCTGAATTCATCAACTCTCACTGAGGAAAATTCCTGCCATGCTCTTCCTAGCACCAATTTAGGCTGCACGATGTGACTTGAAATTGTAGAAAGTTCCAGAACCTATGGCTAGGAAACTGGATAATGAGGGCAAATCAATTAAATATTGGGTCTCAGTTTCTTTGAGTAAGATAGTTTTTCACAAAACAGGAGAAATTTAAGCCCCATTATGGCTCTTAAAATTTGATAAGATTGCTTAAGAGAAAAGTTAGCAAAATATAGTCTATAATCCAAATTCAGCTTCTTTTCACACTAACCATGAGCTAAGGATCATTTTATACTGTTATATGGGATTTTTAAAAGTCAAAAAAAAAAAAAAGAAAACATTTACATTGCATGCTTCCCAATGTCATTCATTCTCTCCTACATCTTAAAAACTTATTTTACTTTTACAAAACCCCTGTAAATTAAGTAGTCATTTGTTTTACAGATGAGCAAACTGAAGTAAGCAGTCCAGATCACCCTACTCATAAATTTCAGTTCTGCTGGAATTCCCACCAGAGAGATTTGGCCCAGAGTCTCTGATCTAAACCTGCCTCCCCATGTGAAAAATGAGCAAATGCACTAATGGCGACACAGAAGGGCCAAAAGACCAGTGCAGAGAGCACGCTTGGGTTTGCTCCCTGGGAAAACACCGCTCAGTGTCGGAGACGCAGGGATGGCTCTTAGGAGTGTGAAAGCTCTACCGTGATGACAGAGAATGCTAACTCTGAAGCCCAGCTGGCTGGTATGTTATTTTATCCTAAAGAATCCAATTTTTCTTGGCTTCAAACTTATATTAAATGATTATTATCCTGTGTTATATTGATTAGTACTATTTGTTAATTTAATATTTGTGAATATTTGTTTTCTCTCTTTTATATACATGTCTACATGATGACCTAGTTTTTGCCTGTGGACCCATAAAATCCCAAAATACTATTTGCTCTTTCTCAGAAAAATTTGCTGACCCCTTCCTTGACATATTGGCTGTGATAAATATGATAAATTGAGTGATTGGAAAGATGATAAATATTAACCTTTCTTTCTCTTATTAGCAAGTTATCAGCAAAATTAGATACACTTCAGCCATTATGATGCTTATTATATTTTAAATGTTAATACATCATTTTAAGTTTAAGAAGTGATTGTTATTTGAATAGTAGAAATAAAAATGAAGACAAAATGGAATAAATAAGTGTTTAAAGAAGCATCATACAGTGATTATTTTAACCAGATGTTCACATTTTGTTCTGTGGTCATGGGGTGAGGGAATGACAAAAGGAAGGACCGGAGGGTTAGCTCAGTGGTTCCAGCGCCTGCCTCACAAGCGCAAGGTCCTGAGTTCAATCCCTGGTGACCACATACAATGCTGGGTGTGGAGACTCACGCCCACCAGCAATCAATACCACATACCACAGTGCCAGGTGTGGTGGCTCACGCCTGTAATCCCAGCACTTGGGAGGCAGAGACAGGTGGATTGCTGAGTTCAAGGCTTGCCTGGGCTACATAGTGAGCTCAGGGCCAGCCTGAACTACAAAGCGAGACCCTGTCTCAAAAAAAAAAAAAAAAAAAAAGGATGCATTTCATAGACTATAAAGTAAAGATAATAATAGTCGTAGTGCAAGGTGACACATACCCATAGCCAAAATTCTGACTGAATATTCTGATTGTTGTTAATTTATTGTTTTGTTTATTCATTTATCCCCATATGGAAACTTCCCCACCATACATATCTTAATTTTCATGAAGCAAAATATTGCTTCATAGTATTTGTGTGGAATTAAATGTAAATTAAAAATTGAGTATACACATTCATGATCACTTTAGGTTCTGACATTTTGAAAAAGAATATGTGGTCCAGCGAGCTGAGAATTCTTTTCCCTGAGTTCCTTTTCCACATAACATAGGCCTATGGAAATGTTCAAAATTTATTCTACAGAAATGCTAACACATTGTTATTTCTTTCTTGATGTGTTGAAAAGTGAGTTCATAATTTTTATCAATGTGTACAATCATAGTGAGTCCACTCTCAGAAACCTGAAATGTCTGAAGAGACAATTTCTAGCAAAGGTAAAAGACAAGGTGTTTTATCTTTTCAAACACAGTTTAAGCACCTTGCCAAGTTTACAACTCCTGCTCCTGCTTTCTGTATTTCTAAAGATACTCCTAAAATTCACTCCAGAACAAAGCTTCATAGTCTTTTATTCTTGTATCTCCATCACTTCAACAACTAATCAATGACTAAAGTTCTTATATCTGGAACATTCTACAGGCTTTTAATTTTCAAGTGCTTCACAAACATTACTTTTTAATTCTTGTAGTAACCCTAAGTACTTTCTTAACTTTAAATGATGAAAACATCTTCGTTTTGATGAGATTGGATAAATTACACGTATCTACTACATGCTTTAGTTCAGATAAATAGCTAATAGGACTGATTCCAAAGGTTTGGTATGCCCAACTACTACTGAACTTCCTCCACCCAAATGCTTGTATCCTTCCGCTCTTTTCCATTGCCCAAGCTCCCCTAGCTCGTTCAAGCGCCTGTCACTCCAAGCTTTCTCACCAGCCTCTGGGTGCCAAGCCAGCCCCATTAGCTCAACTTCCTGGTCTGTGAATGGGAGAAAGAGTTCTCTGCAAATTCTCCTCCTTGGCTCACAAGACAAGATCTCCCCTCTGAAACATGATAGCCTATCTACTCTGTAGACTAATATTGTTCTAGTGATATATTGTCCTTGAATAATTTTGTCATCTCTTTCTTATTAGAGTCAAAAGATTTTATATTTTCTCCTTCCTGAAAGTCAAAAAGGTATTAAAGGGAAAGTAATAGGAGGAGGATCTTATCACAAGAAAACTTGTTTATAAATGTATGTCTGCCTGGCACAAGAAGACAATTCTGCTTCTCCTAGGGTTACCTGTGCATTATGTTGCATAGCATTCAAATGACTGTCTTCGCTGAATCTTCCATCTTGTCTCATCCTTGTTGAAGTTGAGCCATCAGGGAGTTCAAGGTGAGAGGCTACAGACATGGTGTACAGCAATACTCCCATCTGCTCTTGTATTTCAAAGATCACTTTTTATTGCCTATACATTTCAAAATAGCACTGCCCTCCTTTGCAGTGGCATTGCACTATGAACTCCTATTCAATTTGTTATTCACCATCCCCCCCAAATTTCACTCTGCGTGACAGCTTCCTGAGTAATATCCCCATAATTTGAATCTCTACTGAGAGTTATTTTCTCTCTGGTGCATATATTATCTTGCATGTCTTTACTGTATATTAAACCTCATCTCACTTTTGTTCAGCCAGTGCCCTGAATTATCTACATCCTGCTGGGTCTATAATATGTCATCTTCTTTATCTCTGCTACCTGCAAGTTTTGTGCTATTTACAAATTTGGTCAATATTGCATTAACCTTCTTTCCAAGGTTAAAAAAAAAAAAGGTTTGGATGGTAATGGTGAACTGAAGCTGATACACTGATAGAGCCCATGACCTGTGTCCTGGTCCTGTACTATGCCTACAATAACCACTCTTTGTACCCTCTTTGTAAACCATCCCGTTTATCCACTGACTCTCATTATTCTCTGGACAATACTTCTGTCATCTCTCACCGAGTTCTGTGTGATCAGGGTCAAGTCCTCTGGGCAAAATAGAAAAGCATCAGGATTATTGTAAGCACCAGGGTAGAAAAGGGCAAAGTTGCACGCAACATCCAAACTTTTTTAACCTCTCAAATGCAGGTGTTATAAGAACACATACCATTAGTTACGAGCCAAAGCCTGTTTTATCCACAACTTTGTGTGCTGCTGTCTTAAATCTACTCTTCTGCTTTTCTATCCAATGTCTGCACTTTTTTCCTCAAAAGCCCATCATGAAATTTACTTATAGCTCTGTCACTCCCCGGATGTGTTCCCTTATCTGAGATCACCACTCGACCACAGATGTATTTCAGGCTGATTTTACTTTAATGTTCAAACCCAGCCCCAATTCGCTTCCCCTGTGTATTTGGACTCCGGAGAACAATGTGCAACTGTGAATACCTTGAGGGGAAAGCAGCTCTGGTCCAAGATCAGTGGTCGGATGGCTAAGGACAGCACAGAGCAAGTGGGTGTTGCTGTAGCCGCATTTCATCTTGTCCTCCTCAGTTTGACTTCTCTGCAATGAGGGCACTGTCTGCAGATTGTCAGTAAGGTCGATTTTGAAGTGTTTTTCGTTTCTATGTATTGATTTATAATTTTGGACACTAGGACTGAAATGGCTTTTTAAATTTTTAACTTTATGCCTCCATTAATCACTACCTCTAGCATTTCGGGAGCACTTTCTTTTCCTAAGGCTTTTAAAGGGTTACTTAGGAGGAAACGTATCCCCAAGGGAAGCTATTAGTATGCTTATTGTCCCCAAAGAAGTCGGGAATTCTCAATTTGAATCAGCCAGAATCATTGCCATTTCATGACTGAATGTTTGCTCTGTACATATACAGGGATGACATCACAGGGCAAATAACATCAGTGAGTGTCCAGCCTGTCTGTCCTCAAGGCAGGCATCGTTCTAAACCAGGATCAACTGTGCCTCCAAGAGAACATTTGGCAATGTCTGGTGACATTTTTGGTTGTCATAACATGGGAGAGTGCCAGCTGCATCTAGTGGGTGGAAGCCAAGTTGCTGCTAAACATCCTACACCTCCCAGGACATCCCTCCAGACTAAAGCGTCAAGAATGCAGGGAAGAGAAACAAGATCTAAATGACTTTTCTATGTCACGGGGTGGGGGGGAGAGAGAGAGAGAGCGAGAGACCCACTGAGCCAAGTGAAATGAACCTGGGTTCCCTTTGTCTCAGGATCTACAACAAACTTACAGTGTTTCTCTGAATCCTTCTCTCCCTCTCACTGTTTTGTTTGACTGTTAATCCCAGGCTGTCCTTAATGCAAGAAGACAACTGCCACTCCTCTATATATTCACAAGCTTTCTTAGCATCAAAGATCATTAACCATTTCCATTTCTTTGCGTCTCTTTGTTTCTCCATTTAACTCCCTTTGAAGGTTATGACCTATTTGGAAGAAAAGTTTTCAACCTGTGACTGCCTTAAAGTGGCTCCACTGATGAATGTCTGATACGAGTGTGGGGCGAGGGGGAGATGCAGGAAGGACGAGAAGGAGGAAGAGCGAGGCGACGGATGGGAAGGAAAGACTGCTGCATCCACCAGAACACTTCCTTTCATCCTTGCCTGGCAGTTAATTTATAGACTTTCTTTTTCTCCAGCCAAGTGCAGCAGATACCTGGTCAGCCTCCTGGTTGTCTCACACCTTCGTGGGAGGTCTGTCCTCCAATTAATTTCCTACCTCACCCAGATAAAGACACTTACCAGGACCTGATTAGTCACGCTGTTATCACTTCCCTTGATGCTGCCAAGCAGCCCCCGCCACAGATCCCTCCGAGGAGTCACAGTACCGCGCTCTGTCCTGAGGGCCCTGCGCAGGCTCCAGAGGCTGGGTGGCCTGTCGTTCTGAGCCAGGAGGGAAGTTGTTTCCTGCTCCCTCCTCCCTCCTCCTCCTCGGTCTTCCCCTTCCTTTCTCCAGGAAGAGCACAGTTTTTGCCTCCTGTCATCTTATCACAGCCTCTGATATGTCCCACTGTGACAGAGGCATGTTCGGCACCCCAACTATTATTTTCAATTTAATCAGATGCCTTGAAGAATTTTGATGGAGGTTAGAGTCATATGTGGGCCAAGTAGCATTGAAAGTTATTGTACACTCTTTAAGCTGGAATCAGAGCTAAAATTTGCAGATTCAACATGAATTGCATAGTCTGGATAAGGGTACTTGATCTGTTTGCCAAATAATACTTATTACCTGCACTTCAGATTTTAAAAACTGGTCTATTCATGAAAGCGATCTCTTTCTTCCTTCTGCAGTGTTATTGCTTTGTTAGATATTTACCATTCTATAAACACAAAAAGTATGGGACATAATTTATAAATATTGGTAATTTATGGGAACTAAGCTTTTCTAGGAAATAGACCATAGGTAAAGGTTTGCTTTGATGAGCACATATGACTGTCTGGCTTGTCTAGATGCTGTGCAAAAATGAATAAGACAAATTGAAATAAATCACAAGTCTTTGCTCATGTGCTGAGCCTTTTACAAATATGCTACCATTAATCGTTATATTATCCTATAAAGAAGTACGTTTCCTTCAGTTTTAATTTTTTGAGACAGGGCCTCACTCTATAGTTCCCACTGACCTTGAACTCTATGTAGCCCAGGCTGGCCTCCAACTCTTGAGCCTCCTGCCTCGGCCTCCCACGTTCTGGGCTTGCAATCGCGTGCATGCCCACATTCTCAGCTGGCCTCTTTTTTAAAAATGAGGGATTCTCTAACTTTCTCAGAAGGTCTATCAAAAGGTTCATGAAAATAATGCCTAAGGTGAGATTAGAAAAAAAATAAAAAGACTTCTGTGAGTTTGAAGAGTTTGAATCTCTATTAACAAATTCTGATAAGGTATGAATTATATTTTAAAGAATTCAACTGTACTTTTATCTTCACCTCTGTCAATTGGGAATCGCATCCAGATTCCAGGGGTGTCTGCGTTGCTTAGGCCTTCCGCATGTAGCAGGACTGGGTGGGGCTGTCATCCGCAGGCACATCCAGCTCCCTGTTTATCCTCGGTCCTCACCAGTTAGGCCTCACACCAGCAAAAGCCTGATAGGAATCCACCAACTCCTTCCAGTAACTTGCCCTCCACGGCTGCACGAGTGAACAGCCCATCCACTGTCCAGGTCTCCATCTCCAGGGAGAGACACAGCTTCCCCTCCCCTCCTCTCCCCTCCCCTCCTCTCCC
>PVIC010003182.1:0-70880 GCA_004025085.1 Thryonomys swinderianus
TCCTAAGAATCTTAAAGATTTGCAAGTTCACAAGTTTTACGAATTACACCAAAACTTCCAGTTTCAAAGCAAACAGTATAGGAACAAAACTATTAACAGGCTGCCATGGACCTGAACTCCTCACGCACAGAAACGGTTTCGATTTTAACCTAGGTGACCAAGTCACACACCTTTGCTGGCTCAACATATGCTGGGTCAGGCACACGCCAGGCAAGTGTCCCCCTGGGCAGGGGCAGGTAGGGCTTGTACCCCATTACTGGCAGACTCCAACATCAGCCCATTTGTTGATTTTTGATGCTACTTCTTGTTGAACTGAGGTTCTGTTCAGAAAGTTCTTGCCTGCATCTATGTCTTCCAAAGTATTACTAATTTTATCTTCTAGCAGATCGTTTCTGTCTTAATGTTTAGGTCTTTAATCCATTTGATTTTTGTTTAGTGCACAGTGAGAAATACATGTCTATACTCAGTCTTCTGCATGTGCACAGCCCACTCTCCCAGCATGACTTATCAGAGAGGCTGTCTCTCCTGCACAGTATGTTTTCTCCCTCTTTGTCAAAGAGCAGATAGCTGAATGTGCCTGGCGTGGCTTCTGCATCCTCTGCTCTGTTCTACTGCTCCCCATGTCTCTATGCCAGTACCATGCTGTTTTTATCCCTGTGATTTTGCAATATAATTTCAAATTCAGGATTGTTCTGCCTCTGCTTCACTCTTTTGCCCAGGATTGCTTTTACTATTCTAGGCCTCTTCTTGCTTCGTACACATTTTAGCATGTTTTTCTAGTTCAACAAATGGGGTTATATCAAATGGTTATATATAGTGTTTGCACAGCAAAAGAAATGACTTAGACAATAAAGAGGTGACTTATTAGACTGGTAAAAAAATTTTGCCAGCTACCTTCTTGGACAAAGGATTAATATCTAGAATATGTAAAGAACTTGGCCCCAATCAAAAAATGGACAATGTGCTGGGTGTGGTGGCTCACGCCTATAATCCCAGCACTCGGAAGGCAGAGGCAGGAGGATTGCTGAGTTCGAAGCTTGCCTGGGCTCCATAGTGAGCTCAGGGCCAGCCTGAACTACAAAGTGAGACTCTGTCTCAAAAAAAAAAAAAAAAAAAAAAAAAAAAAAAAAAAAAAAAAAAAAAAAAAAAAAAAAAAAAAAAAAAAAAAAAAAAAAAAAAAAAAAAAAAAAAAAAAAAGGGCAACGTAAATGAATAGACACTTCTCAGAAGAAGTACAATTGGCCAATAAATACACAAAAAAGTTTAATATCATTGGCCATGAGAGAAATGCAAAGTAAAACAGCATTGAGCTGCCATCTTACTTACAAATGGCTAGCATAAACAAAAATCTAATAACTAATGCTGGTGAGTTTGCAGGGTGAAATAAGCCCTTTTACAATGATGGTTGGAATGTAAACTACTATGAGCACTATGGAAATCAGTACAGAAATTTCCCAAAACCTAAAAATAGAAATTCCACTAGACTCAACTATTCCTGCTCTAGGTATCTTCCAAGAGTTAAGACATAATATTACCTTGATCCACGCATGCCCATGTTTCCAGAAGCACAACTCCTAAGAGCTCAATCTTAGAAGTGGCCTGTGTGTTCATCCACAGAGGAACAGATAAAGAGAATGCAGAGTACTATTCTGCCACAAGGAAAGTTAAGCAGGAAAACAGATGCACATTAAAACCATAATGTTTAGTGAGGGCCGGAAGTTTAGCTAAGTGGTTCCGCTGCCTGCCTAGCAAGCACAAGGTCCCTGGTTCGATCCCGGTAACCATATACAATGATATGATCTTGGGCGTGGTGACTCACGCCCACCAGCAATCAGTACCACACCCCACAATGCTGGGTGTGGTGGCTCAGGCCTGTAATCCCAGCACTCAGGAGGCAGAGACAGGAGGATTGCTGAGTTCGAGGCTTGCCTGGGCTACATAGTGAGTTTGGGGCCAGCCTGAACTACAAAGTGAGACCCTGTCTCAAAACAAACAAACAAACATAATGTTTAGTGAAACCAATGAGATGCATAAACTTAAATACCACTTGGTTTCTCTTATTTGAGAAGTCCAAAGTATAAATAATAGAAAGAATAAACTAAAGACAGATAATAAGAAATAAGGTAATAGATCTTTTGCAAATGCAAGGGGATCAAGAGATGGAGGGACGGGAGAAGGAGGAGAAAACAAAGAGAAGTAAAAAGAATTAAGACGTGTTATATACACATACCAACTCCCCACAATGGACACAATCACTAATACTGTGCACATGCACCAATAAAAATTTTCAAAATGTGAGATGCTTGCTGTCTGCAGAAGCTCTTTGTGCCAATACAAAACCTCTGCCAGAGGTTTTATCTTCATTAGATAGGGCAAATTTTGCTTAGCTCCCCATTTTTCTGAGGGTGGCATCGCAGAGGAAGTTTTAGTGGGGCTCTAGCCTACTGAACAGCTATTTCAATGATATACATGGATTTTATATTTAGCTATGTGGATTTGTTTTGAAGCTTTATTTTGCTGGATCAACTTAAAAAGTGTGAGCATTAGTAATTTTAGGGCTGTAATAGACCATAGCATCTCAGATGTGGGAAGAATAGTCTTATTTACAGACACTGCCTCAACCTCCCTGCAAGTGCACTCATCCTTGTCAACAGCGAATCTTGACATTTGTTTTGGAAAGCACCGTCATGCCACTGCTGCTGCACGGATGGAAGACGTCCCTCCTCTCTGCCCTGACCGGCGCCGGGCCAGGCTTCCGGTCAGCCTTGGTCTCTCCCGTGTGCTCCTGAGTCCCGCTCTCTATGTCTGCTGGATAAAACTAATGGGGAAGTTCCACCAAGGCCTAAGGGAATCCGCGAACACCCAGATGATCCTTGGGCCACTGGATTAAAAAGACGGGGTCACCCTGGAAAAATAAGAAAGTCTCCAACTATGCCAGCCCGGGAATAGGGGTCAGCTTCCACTGTGGGGACACAGGGCCCAACTAAAGAGGGAAGAGGGTTAGGTGGCTCACGGTTCCAGTCTGTGGTGGGCTGCCCAAGTCCGCCATTACGGAAAGAGCGCGAAGCTGAGAGCAAGCAAGGCCCGAGGGGAGGGGCGGGGTCTGACGCAGCCCCGAGGGCTCCTGTGTGGCCTCCGGAGGCACACCCGGAAGTGGGTTTCACTCACCCGCCAGCATCCGCGAGCCCACTGAGCGGGCGATCAAGATGAGCTCTCACAGAAGGCAAGCGTTTCAGCAACGAATGCCTGTGTTGCGAGGGCACCACAAACCAGTGGTTAACAGGACGTGGCCCAGGCACATAGCCTCGGGAGCTCCATGCAGAACCAGCACGCACAGTCCTGGGGGACCCAGGGAGACAGAGGGCGAGGTTGTGCAGCTGCTTCTTGGTTTTTATGGGTGTGTTCCAGGTGAGAGGTATAGACGCTGGTCCTGGCACAGAGCAGAAAGGAAGGACCGTCGGCCTGGTCGCAACCCAGGGACAGGGTCAGGCCTGGAGCAGCTACGTAGGAAACGCTTTGCATCCTGTGGAAAGTACACTTTAGAGATTTCTCAGCCCAGGAAGCTGCAGTGCCCAGGAGAGTCGAGCTCGTTTTAAAATAGCACGTCCGGTAGGACTCAAAGTTGGTCTTAAAAAAGTACAACAGGAAAAATTCTGGAACAATACAGATCACAAATCAGTAGCATTTATTTCGGGGAATTAGAGTTACATTTTTTATAGAAGCATTTTCCTGTATCTTATTTTTCAAATAATCCCTAACATGTATTATACCAATGACCAAAAAATTCAATTCAATGTGCTAAAAATAAGGATCACTCCCACGAGAGTGCCCGGGAGGAGGCGACGGGCGCCAGCAGCAGGGTGTCGAGGGCAGCGGTGTCCAGAGCCGGACGGGCCGGAGCGGCCGGATCTCTCTGGCTCCAGCCCTTGTAACAAAGACCTCTCGGGGACAGCAGCTGTCCGGTCACCCAGCGTCCGTCCGTGCTTGTCTGCGGTTCAGTTTCTTTACCTCACTTTTGACTTTGGGTTAATGTGAAATTGCACCTCAGGAGAAACCAATGGTCTTAAAGACGCTAATTCTGAAGATCTAAAAGAATGCCGCGCAAGGCCCTGAGTTCACAGACTGAGGGGCGAGGACGACCCGCAGCAGGAAACTGACTCCACACTGACCCTTGGAGACCCCTGTCTGGGGCCGCAGGCTCTCGAGAGACCCTGAGAGGACCACCGGGCTCGGGCCCTGGGAAGGGGTCGTCTACGCATGTCCTGGGGCGTCGCGGCCACGCTGTTCTGTGGTGACCATGTGGAGAGCTGTCACGTGGCGGAGCCACAGCTGTCTACACCACAGAGGCGGCTTTCGGCCCCAGGCTCGAGCTGAGTCCTCCACCTGTCTCAGCACAGTTCAAGAGTCACACATGAGTTTGATGCTGCCAAAAGGCTGGAGAAAACAAAGGGAAAAATATTTTGTGAAATGAAACGAAAACATGGAACTCAAATTTCAGAGTTTTGCAGCTTTAAAATAGCTGCTCTTGGACCCTGCACAGACGCGAGCCTGACCCGTGAGGGGTTCACGCTGGCTATGAACATTCCTTGGACACCGCTGCCTCCATGAACCTACTCTGCTGTTTGTGAACAATTTGGTTTGCAAACAGATGTGCCTGGCAAGTTCTCCTCTGGTTTGCAAACTCTGCCTCAGATGACGGCTATGAACACGGCTATTTTTTCCAGAATTGTGGAAGGAGTTAAGTCTGCGAACTGAGGCACCACTGTGTTTCCTATCAACTCTTTTAACTAGTAGGGAAAAGGAATCCCAAGGTCCCCAAACCAAGGTACCTCGGAGATGTTTACATTTCCAATTAATTCATCCCTTCAAAGGCTGCTCTTTCAACAGTACAAAACTTCATATATAAAGTATTTTCCTTTACTTTTTACATCCACATATATATGTTCAACAAAGCAACAATTGAGTGTCTAGAAGAAACTACAGGCCTCATTTAGTGCAGAAGTAACGGCCACTGAAACCAGGTGGGCGGCTCGCCCTGCTACCACAAGCACTGCGTGGAGCCTGTCGGGACCTCGCTCCCGCCCCCACGTGATGTGTTTCCTGCCAGACTCGGCCACATCTGCCTCCCGTTTCCCGGGTCGCCCTAGTCGAGGCAGCTGGGTTTGGAACTCATTCTGCGCGTGTGTTAGGCACCAGTTTCCATGTCACTGGATTCAGGGGGTTTGGGGTCTGCTGAGGCGCTTCATTTCCGCACTGCCCAGGAATCAGCCAGCGCACACGCTCCGCCTCTGCTCACCGCCACACAAAGCCACGCCAGAGTCCCCACAGAGGGCGGCAGCCGCGCTGTCCCAGGGCAGTCCTCGCGCTCTGTCTCTGCCCTGCAGGGCGGGCGCAGCCGAGGCGGCACGGCACCGTCTCCACTCAGCAGTCCCTGGCCTTGCACACCCCAGCTCTGTCCCTGCCGCTCGCACCTGTGGACTCCTGCGTGATCTCCCTCCCGCCACTGGACCGAGCAGGGTTCTGACGGCACCGCCTAAGCCCCCGCGCTGCGCTCAGGACGAGCCTCCTGAGATGCTGCCACACAGCCTACACAGCTGCCAGCTCGGAGTCGGCGGCCTGGGCATCCAGCACCACCTGGACACTGGAGCTTCCGACTGACCCCGAAGCATCCCTTAGGAGTTGGCTGAGCCAGGCCCTACCCTGTACACACTTCTTGCTCTTTTGGAAGCTGCTTTGTTTTTTCTTTTTTTGGGGGGGCAGGGTCCTGCTTTGTAGTCCAGGCTGGCCCTGAGCTCACTATGTAGCCCAGGCAAGCCTCGAACGCAGCAATCCTCCTGCCTCTGCCTCCCGAGTGCTGGGATGACAGGCGTGAGCCACCAGGGCTGGCACTGTGGTATGTGGTATTGATGGCTGCTGGGCGTGAGTCACCAGGCCAGGTATTGTTGTATGTGGTTACTGAGGATTGAACCAGGGACCTTGCGCTTGCCGGTCAGGTGCTAGAACCACTGAGCTAAATCTCTGACCCTGGAAGCTGCTTTAAAGAGACTAGATCATCAGCTGTGGGGACCGCACCCTGGCTTTGTCTGATGGTCTTTCTCTCAGAGCCATCTAAAGCTGTCTCTGTCTTTTCCTGCCTGTGCCCTGATAACAGATCAGCTCTGAGGGCTGCCACTCGTGGCCACGGGATCACACACGGCACCACAGCAAGCAGGGATGTTAAGCTGCCCGCTGGGGAGTGGGTTGTGCTCCGCTGTTCATGTGCTGCTGCTGCTGTGAACTATGATTTTCCCTTTGCGACGACCATGGTCCAGACCCTTCATCCCCACCAGCATGTGAGCAGGATTTCAGGAGGTCACTTCTGTTCTTGCTACTTGTGTCCCTTTCGTTGGCCCACGCCACCCTGTCAGGTGCTCTCCTCCTCTGAGCATGGTGTGGAGTCCCTGACAAGGCCGCAGTCTCCTCTGGGCCCTTTCCCTTCAGCCACACTCTCACAGGCAGCGGTCGGTACCACGGCCACCTGGAGCGGAGGCAGACCGCCAGCTGTCCCCGCCACGCCCACAGGCATTGTTAGTTTTCCGTCTTTACAATGCACACACTCCCATTTTGCTAATCGTACATTCGGCCCATGCAAGCTCTTCTGACTTGGTTGCTGAAGACAGCGTCTCACTGTTCTTCAGCATAGTGCTCCTCCAGGGACCCAGTGGTGCCCTTTCCTCCAAGCCAGCAGCCCCTCCAAGCGAGGGGACCGAGTCATCCAGTAAACCTGAGGTGGTAGGTGGCTGCCATAGCTTGTGTCTAGATGACCCCAGAAGCCTCACGTGCTCTAGGACATGGGGCTTTCTAGAGATGACTGGGCCTGCAGTGTAGATATGGGTTAATTATGTGTGATAACAGAATCAGTGCACCGATTGGTTTAGCGCAGATGGCCCAGCTGGGGTGTGGGTGGCACCAACCAATAGGTTTGAAGCCTGGATGAAACAAAAGGGAAAGGGAGCCTTACTCCACTGCCTCCTGCGTGCCCAGTCACGACTGTTTCTCCTTTGCCATGCCCCTCTGCCATGCCAACCTGCCTGGGAGCCAGTCAACCACGAACTGAAACCTCTACAGATTGAGCTGGAATAAACCTCTCCTCCTTGAACTTGTGCTGGGTATTGTGTCTCAGCAACAGAAACGTAACCGAGACACCACCTTTCCCACCCTGCCTGGTCTCTGCTCAACCCCGAAGGCAACTGCAGCGGCAGGGACGGCTCAGCGTCTCATCTCCACACCCCTCACCTGGCATAGTAGTCGCTGGGGGGCACAGCCTCCTGGAAGAACTGGAACTGGTACAAGTACAGCCCGATCAGGTGCCCGGCAGTGAAGATGGCCAGCAGCACACAGAGGCAGCTGAACAGCAGCGGGTCGAATGTGCGGCACCAGGACCACCAGGTGCACAGGCCCAGGAAGACGAAGAAGTAGACGGCCGAGGTCAGCGAGGGCAGCATCATGCCTGGGGAGGGACGGGCGTCAGTGACGGGAGCTGGGCACCCGCAGCCGCAGGCATCGAGGCCGGGGCATGCCGGAGAGCCCTGCCTCACCGCAGCAGCCACGGCTCCGCGTGCCCAGAGCCAGTCTGCGCCTGCTGTGAGAAGACCACACACAAGCAGCAGCCTTCGCGAGGAGATGATTCGGACGGACGAGACAGGCCCAACCGGCGTCTCTGAGCTGACGAGGGCCGCTCTCCTGCCTGCTGTCTCTCCCAAGTGTTTCAAGAACAACTTATATCCACTCCAAATTTACTGTGGCTTTTTCTTTAGGGTAATTTTTTTTTTAAATTTTGTTTCTGAGACGGTATCTCACTGTGTGGTTCAGACTGGCTCTGAACTCACTGTGAAGCCCAGGCTGGCCTCGCCCCATCTGTCAGCACTCCTCCTGCCTCAGCCTCTTGGATGCTGGGATGACAAGTGTGTGGCACCACACACCATTTTATCTACTTTTCAGTTACATGGAATTTGTAGTATCACATGCTGATAGCTACATTCTCCTCATTCCTCGGTGCTGCCCACAACATGCAGACCCAGGAAGAGGCTAGCACTTCGCAGATGTTACGATGATTTCATGGAGCGTTTTCAAGGACTCCTGATTAAAATACTGGGTTTTGTTTCTTCTTGTTTTTCTAATTAAAAAGCCATTTTATCTTGGTCACTTTTGGGGAGATTCTGGGGGCCTCAACCCTGACAGCTTCCGGTGCCCGGAGCCGCGGGCCCTGAGGGGACATGGAGATGACCTCACTATGGAGCGAGGGCTGTGCCTGGCCTCAGCGAAGCCGGAGTCCCAGCGCGGGCTCCCAGGCTCAGCACTGGCAGCTGGGCCTCGGGGCGGGACGCACGGCACAGTGGCAGGCTGCCCGCGTTGCCAGGGCAGCACGCACGCTCAGGGGCAGGGCACGGCTGCAACTCCCTGAGCTCAGGAAGTGAGGCCTGAGATGGGTCGGTGCTTCGGAGGAGAACGGAGACCACTGGGAGCCGGAGCCCGAGCCAGAGGGTCCGTGGCCCCCACTCACCCGAGGAGCCCAGCAGGGCGGTGACCACCACCTTGCCGGCCGTGGTGATCATGTTGCCTACGAAGTCCTTGAGGTGCGAGGCCAGCGAGGCCAGCTGGCGGGACAGCCTCGGCCGGGCGCTGCCCTCCCCCTCGGCGTCCTCGCCCTCGGCCCCGTCCGGCTCCTCGTCCCCAATCAGCACCTCCCTGGAGTCCATCTTCTCTCCTCGAGCCTGTGGGTGACAAGTGGAAAACCCCGGTCCAGCCCTGCCGAGCCGTACCTTTCCACAGGGCCCACGTCCTCCGCTGTCCCTGACACCGAGCAGAAGTCCCCAGCACGAGCCCGGAGGCCGGGCCAGGGTGTCAGGACCTGTGCTCCACCTCCCTCTCTCTTCCTTTTCTTTCTTTTTTGAGGTATTGGGAATTTAAGCCAGGACACCTGCACCAAGCTACATCGTCAACCCCTTTACTGTGACACAGTGTCTCACTAAGTTGCTATGTTGCCCAGGCTGGGCTCAAAATTGAAATCCTCCTGGGCCGGAGGGTTAGCTCAGTGGTTCCGGCGCCTGCCTCATAAGCGCAAGGTCCTGAGTTCGATCCCCGGTAACCACATATAATGCTGGGCGTGGAGACTCACACCCACCAACAGTCAACACTGCATACCACAGTGCCGGGTGTGGTGGCTCACACCTGTCATCCCAGCACTCAAGAGGCAGAGACAGGAGGATTTCTGAGTTCGCGGCAGCTTGCCTGGACACCATAGTGAGCTCAGGGCCAGCCTGAACTACAAAGCGAGACCCTGCCTCAAAAAAAAAAAAAAAAAATTGAAATCCTCCTGCCTCAGCCTCCCAGAGTGTAGGGATAACAGGCAGGCACCACCGTGTTTGGCTTATTACAGGCAGGAGAAGAAACTGCCCAAAGCATCTGTAACCTTCTTCCTTGCTTCTCTTGCTTGTGGGGTGACTCAGTGCTGCACACTCTGAGGCTGTGGGTGCTGTGCTCGGTGCTCAGGCAGCCTCTCTGATCTCTGAGGCTATCCTAGTTGCCCCTCACGTCTCCTGGCCAGCAGGAGAAGCAGCCTGGGCGCCCTGGCTGCGTGTCCTCAGCCCCAGCCGGGCTCAGGAAGAACAGCGCTGCAGGGCCCCAGTCACAGGCTCCCAGGCACATGTGGCTTGGGCGTCTACACATCAGTCATAGAACCAGTGCTCACAGGGAGCTCCGTCCACACTGCGCCCTGCCTGGCTGCCTGCTCTCGTGGCACGCCTTCCTCCCACCAGCCTCCCACCAGGAGAAGTCTGCAGAGGCCTGGCCAGCGTCTCCTCGGGCTCTGCAGCCTCCTCTGGGCAGGACAGTGTGCACAGGGCCACCCCTGCGGTAGCAGCGGCAAGGCCCGGGCTGGGGCCGGAGAGGGGTGGCATGGCAGGAGGGCCACGCACCCCGCCACCCCGCACCTCCCTTTCATGCACTGCGGAGCAGCAGCTCTCTGTGCCCATCTTGGGAGGACGCTGTCCCCGCAGCGATGCCCCTGGGTCCACATACAGGCCACGGCAGGTGGGTTCTCCTTGGCCCGTGCCGGGCGGGCAGCACGGAAAGAGTCCCGTCCGAGAACAAGCCCTTCGGGAGAGAAGAAAAGCACAGACGGAGCAGCTGTGGGTGCGCTGGGGGGCTCAGGCGAGAGGGAGGCTGAGCGCGCGGCAAGACGGGGCTACACAGCGGGCCCGGCCTCGAGGGAGGAAAACAGAAGAGAACGGGGGGCACAGGGCTGCTTCGGCCCCCAGAACCCTCCGGGCCTCCTAAGAAGGTCCTTTCTTGGTTGTGCTTGGGGCGTGGAAGCCTCAGGCTGCGGCCTGGGTGAGGGCGTCAGGCACAGACGCAGCCCGGTGCTCGGACCCCTCGCTGGGCCTCCGGGGAGCCACATCAGAACCTCCGGGCAGACACTGCCAGGGTGAACACGGCCCTGTGGTCGCCCGCAGGCGCCAGGGTCCCCACCTGTCCACTGCTGGCTCCCTGCGCAGCAGAGTCAGGCTCGCAGCAACGGCCTAGAGCTGCGACAGAGCCGGTCTAAAACCCGCGCACCGCTCCAGAGACCTCTGCCTCCTACCGGCCTTCAGCAGGGGATCCAGTGTCGAGACAGCACAGCTAGGGGGCGCGGGCCGTGAGCGGCTGCCAGGCCGGGCACAGCTCCCCTTTGTGCAGGAGGCCGAACCTGTCTACAGGGCAGGGTTCGGGGCGGGCACGGGCAGCAGGCGCTGCTGCACACCAGAGCGGGGCCCGAGGCTGGCACGCTGTGTGTTCTCAGCACCAGCGACGTGTGTGGCTCGGCCACTCCAATCATTCTGCGATGTACACAGGCGTGCACACACCGTTAGTGACCCGTCCACATACACAACTAGCGTCTGCCAAGGCAAAGGGAAAAACTGAACGCTAAAAAATAAAGAAAAGCTCCTGATTTCAAAAGTCCAACGAGTGCTGCGGACCCAGCTCTGGATGGGCCCGTGCCCTCTGCATGCCGCTCCGCGTCCTGCCAGGGTCGCCTCCCGCCACGGGGTCTGCGGTGTCCTCCCTCCCGCAGCAGCCCCAGCCTGCGTGCTCCCGTCCCACGCCCGTCTACGCCGGTGGGGCCGAAGTGTGCCAGGGCTCAGACCAACACCGTCTGAAAGGTCCGGGACAAAGCCTGGGCCCACCTGGGGCCTCGGGAGGACAGGTGCCCAGGATCCAGCTGCGGAGCAGGGAGGCGGGTGCAGGGCGTGCAGGAAGGCAGGGCCCAGGGTGCCAGGCCCACGCTGCCACCATGGTGTATCTCGCTGGAACTGGCTGTGGCTGCCTCGACGGGAGGCCTAGCGCAGAGAGGACCCCGGCGCCTCCGCGCCTCCAGTCACGCTGCAGACCCCGCACGGTGCAAGCCTCCTCCCTTCTTGGGCTGCTCAGCATGGGGGCAGTGTCTGCCCAAGGCATGTGGCCCTAAGAAGTCTGTGACCACCCTGGGGACCTGGGCTGGCTGGGCGGGGTCACCGGTCAGTGACACTAGCACTTGGTAAGGATCATGGAGCGTCACGTGGGAGGCGGAGGACGGAGGAGAGACTGGCAAACCGGGCTGGTCGTGTGCTGAAGTGTTTCTGGCTTCCAGCTAAAAACAGATCACCTCACCGGACAGCATGAAGCCAAACTGCGTCCACACGCACCCAGCCTGCGCTGTGCACGCGGCCGGCCCTGCGCCCTGCCACTCTGGTCTGCACAGTCACGCAGCGTGGGCATGGCCCAGTGATTTCGCCACAGCCAGGAACAAGATAAGCAGTGTGCTCAGCCCCCAGACAGGCTCCCGAGGGATGCCGCCGGAAACGAAAATGAACGCAAGGGCAGGGAGCCCCTGAGGCCCTTTCTGGCTCCCTGTGGGGGGCTGTGGCCCCTGAGGAGGACGGTGCTGGACACACAGTCAGGACAGGGTCTACAGCAGACCCACAGCCGCTGTGGCCTCAGTGGACTCGGGGCTCAGGGCCAGCGGCAGGGGGTGGACAGAGCCACACTGAGCAGGACGGGGCAGTGGGGCAGTGACTGTCCTGGCAGGCCACTCCCAGCTCCGGGAGGAGGAGGCAGGGCCTCCCGGGGGGCGGCGACGTGGGATGGGGGACACTGGCTCTTCTCACCTTGGGGCCACCAGCCCGCTCAGGCCCCCACGGCCAGGGTTTCCTCAACTTCCTATGGGGAGTTTCATTGGTAATTAACTTTTCAATGCTTAAAATCACCTATGAAGTGTTTCAGAAATAGAATAAAATGTTCTGAGAACTTCTACCAATATTGATCTAGAAATGTCTCTCTAGGTCGAAGGCTCCTTTGATTCCTTGAAGAAGGCAGAGATGACTGGCACGCACCATTCCCCACGGGCCCGCGTTGGAGGCGGTGACTCCACGGCCTGGGCTCGCTTCCGGGTCCTAGTTCTCTGCCGCCGAGCTACAGCCCTGGACCCAGTCATTCCTACTCAGTGAGTCTCAGTCTCCCAGGGTGGCCCAGCTTCCTGTGCAGGAAGCGCTGTGGGCAGGCTTCTCCTGGGGCTGCCGATCTGAGGCAGGGCAACCTGGCAACCCCTCCCACCTGCTGGCCAGGGAGAGGTGGCTGGAAGGCACTGCAGACAGCTAGCCCACAGCCAAAGGTAACTCCTCTCCATGAAGAAGCAGGCCACGCCTCCCCACGCAGGGCCCTCTTCCATCTAAGCCGGCGACAGTCACCACTGCCAGTCCTGGGAGCTCCCAGAGCGGTGCCACATTCCTTCCCTATGAGGCCGCACGATGAGGGTGCATACAGGAAGTTCTTCCCCCCGACAGTGACCGCCACAGCCTCCCAGGAGCTGCCCCACTGTCCACGAGAGAGAGGGACGGCATCTTGGGGACAGTCCCAGAGACAGGTTTCCCTTCAGGGAAAGCCGCCAGCTGCAAGGCCCGCAGGGCCCTGGGCAGCAGTCGGGCAGTGTCCAGGGGCTGGAACCTGAGCCAGGACCTCTCAGCAGGGCCCCAGTGTGAACCTCTACACGAGGCTGGAGCTGAGCAGGAGCCACGCGCCTGCAGCAAGGGACAGGCCTGCCTGGGACAGACCTGGGGCTCCGTCTGAGGCTCGGCCCACGAGCCTCAGAACTAGCAGAAAGAATCAACAAATGGGATCTCATCCTACTAAAAGGCTTCTGCACAACAAAAGAAATCACTGGCACTGCTAAAAGACAACCAACAACATGTGAAAAAGTCTTTACTAGCTGTTTGTCAGACAAAGGGCTATTATCAACAATACACAAGGAACTTAAACAAATCAGTCTCCCCAAGTTTAAAGTCACAATTCAAAAATGGGCATCTGAAATGAGCAGACACTTCTCAGAGGTAGAAGTCAAAGCAGCCAATAAGCATATGAAGAGATGTTCAACATCACTGGTCATTTGAGAGATGCAGATGAAACAACACTGAGATTCCATCTCACTCCACAAAGAATGGCTGCTATTACAAAATCAACCAACAATAAATGCTGGCGAGGCTGTGGGGAGAAAGGAGCCCTTCTCCACTGCTGGTGGGATTGTAGACTTGTGCAATCATCGTGGAGATCTGTGTGGAGATTGCTCAGAAAACTAGGACTAGAGGTCCCGTTCAACCCTGCTATCCCCCTGCTAGGAATATACCCAAAGGAATTTTAAAAATCACATTGGAAAGACAGATGTACTCTCTTGTTCATAGCCGCTCAGTTCGTGACAGCCCAATCTTGGAAACAACCCAAATGCCCATCAACTGGAGACTGGATAAAGATGTGTTTTTTTTTTATGGAGTATTACTCTGCCATAAAGAATGACAAGATTGATTCATTTATGTGCAAATGGAGACACCTGGAGGACACACTAATAAGTGAAATAAATAGAACATACATATGCAAATACCGGATCTTTTCTTTGATATAAGTACCTGTAGAGGTAAAGGAGCTCTAGAATGTATGATAGTTTTTGTAATATCCAAAAGGAATTTGGGGTGGGAATGTAAGGAGAGGAAGGAATAAATATGATTTGGAAAAAAATAAAAGAGTATGTATATAGGGGTGGGGAGGGGGTGGGTGGGCAGGGATGTGGGTAAAAATGAGAATGGACCTATGTCACATATTGTACTAATTCCCTGATGTTTTGTGTGATTGTGAGCTGTGTATATAATGTACCAATAAAGATTAATGAATGAAAAAAATTAAGGCTCCAAGTCTCAGGAAACAGCTAGAGAGAGCTACATGTGTTGGGGTACACAGATGACATCACTGTGGTGGCCTCCGTGTTTCACACCAAGAACTCTTTACCACACAATTCAATTTGCATAATACAACTCAGTTTTTAAAGTTTCAGAGAAGGAGTTTTTGAATCTAAGAGTGGCAGATGTGCTCTGAATTAAAATGAACAACTAAATAGGATCACAGACGTGTCTGTGGAGGAAACCCTCTCTGGCACAGGAGGTAGTTTCCTTGCTGGCCTGGGCTCCCCAGAGCTCTGCAGAGATCAGAGCAGGACAGAGCCCCACCTGCACCTAGGCTTTGTGGCTCTACTTCCCCAAAGGGTCTCTCAGGGGGCCCTGGGTCAAGCAACACCTCCCAACCAGCCCCTGTGAGACCCCACTCCACCAGGGAGGTGAGGTCCGGGGTCACCCAGGCTTGGCTCCAGTGAGGAGAAGCCTTCTAGGCCCAGCGGCGATCACACCACTGCTTCGCCAAGATGAACGAGCACAGGAACAACACCAGCAAGCACCATAACTCTAGGATCCTCAAACCCAAACATTCTGGAGTGCAAACGCCAGGATTTATAAGCAGCAGCAGAAAGTATGTTGGCCCCTTCAGAAGTTAAACAAATGCCCCTGCTCCTTCAGCCATGGGCTCCAGCTCTGTTCAGATTCCAGCTTGGCTGGGCCATGTAAGAGATGGTACCCGGCCCCTGGGCTAGCGGGTGGCCCGGAATGGATGAGAAAGTATCATCTATGTTAGCCCAAACCATATTTTACCAAGAAGGAAAACAGGCCGCTGCTGCAAGCATTCAGTACGCTCTGAGCCCGGCATGAGAAGTGTTGGTCTAGTCACCGTCCTCTTCAAACGACAGGATTAGTCACGCAGAGGCCTAGATACTTACACCTGTTTCAAATGGGAAAGAGGCATCTGGAGTCTGAACAAGCAAATGGAGCACCGTGAGGAGGGAACCTGGCCGCAGAGCCCACCGTGCTGGGGCCGCAGGCTGCCACGCGCCCAGCCGGGAGCCCTCCTGCCGACCGGACGCTGCTGGGCCCCGGCTGTCCACACTGGGCCTCTGGAGAATGCGTGGGCCTCGACTTCGCAACTGTCCACTGCCTCTCATGGGAGACGGCCCAGACAGGGACAGAAGGGCGGCGCCAGGCCAGGCGTGCCTCTTGGGATTCAGTTTGGTGCTCACAAAAACTCCACGAAACAGCATCAGTAGCTTTTTTCTTAGCTGACTCTGTCAGTGCTGGGGGTTGAACCTGGGCCTCACACGTACTGGGTGCACAGCCGGTGCTGAGCCGCACCGCCAGCCCGTGAGCCGCTTTGCAGGGTGTCCCCGACCTGCGTGGCCTCTCACCTCTGTGCTCTGGGGCCGGCCCTGTGTTTGAATGCCGAGGCGGCTCCGCGGACGGGGTGAGCGTGACTGAGAAGCGACTGTCCCGTCAGACTGGACAGTGAGGAACTTTAGGCTTAGAGAACTGAGTGGGTTCAGTAAACCTGGACAATTCTGAATAATGTGTATTTAAGCAATATACTTTAAAAACTGTAAATAGTATATGTCTATGGCCATCCTACCCCGAACGCACCTGGTCTTGTTGGTAAATATTATACAGTGAAACTCATTGCAAAAACAGATATTCAAATTTTAAATTCCTGCCTTGAAACTGTAAAGTTTACAGAATTGTCAAGTCAGCTTTATCCATTGATAGAATTTCCAAATGTGAATGGAAGATATTGTTAGTAGCTATTTTGCTATACTTATTTTTATACTGTGCATTTTTTTTGCTCAAAAATAATCTGAATAGTCACCTGCAGTGTGACAGCACACTGCTACCCTTTGGGGTTTTAGGAATACAGTTTCTAGTTTGCATCTGTTGTTGAATCACATCTTTTCCTTACTGTCTTGCTCTGAAGTAGGTGGGACATAAATCATTTGCCATAACCGAGAGTTTTCTTCCTCTGATGTCTTAGTGATCAGCACTCTCAATTAAGTAAATTTCTATCAATGTCATTTTAAAGTTTAATTTTTCTTTTCTGTGTGACTGGTTTGAACCCAAGGCTTTTGCTCTCAGATACAATTCCAACCCCTTTTTGTTTTAAGACGTAGTCTCACTAAGTCGTTCAGCTGCCAGCTGGAGTAGAACTTGGGATTTTCCTTCCTTACCCCAGAGTACTGGGATCTGAGCATGTACTATCATGCCTGGTTTAATTTCTTGCTAAAGTTTGTGACTAAAAACATGTGCTAGTTCCAAATGTCTGTGTCTAATGCCCAAGTTAAGTATTTTTGAGTGACACTTCTTTTTTATAAATTTCACTTTTTTAATTTTAAAAAGAACAGTGACATTTAAATTTATGTCACTTAAGTGTGTGTAAAATATTGACAACAGGTGAATGGATAAAGAAAACATAGAATTTAAACATAATGGAGTGTACTCTGCCATAAAGAAGAATAAATTTCAGCCATTTGTAGGAAAATGAATGAATAATGTTAAGTGAAATTAATCAGACACAAGCTTAACTATTTTATATAAGAAACTTAAAGAATAATTTAAAAAGCAAAATAAGGATAAGTCACAGGAACTGGGGGAGACAGATCTTTTGCAAATGGGAAGGGGACCAAGAAACTGAAGGAGGGAGAAGGAAGCAGGGGAAGGAGGGGCAAAAAGGGCTGATGCGGCATTGTGCACGTGCGTCGGCTCCCGCCACAAACACAGTGTCCTGCGCTGCGCACACATGCTAATAAAAATGAATGTAAAAGCACATGCTCCCAGGCCAGCGGTCCTCCTGAGGCCTGCAGGGGCTGAAGCGCTTCGCGCATCATTTCACCTGCTCCCCATCAGAGCGCTTCCCCGACCGCAGTGCGCCACGCGGCTCTCACGGCAGTGGGGTGACTGGGCAGCGCCTCCCTCCAAGGAAGAACGGCCGCTCCCTACGCTGTGGGGCGGCTTCCTCTGTGTGGATTTGACAGCAACCCGGCCCGCAGACGAGGTGGGTCCCACTGTGGATCCCCCAGTGGGCCACAGCTGAGGTCACATGCGTGACCTTCAGACCAAGCGGGTCACGATCCTGCGTAGGGACCATGTGTAAGACAGCGAGGCCCATGCAGGCCCCTCTGCCCAGGGACTTAGGCGCTACAGTGACCACTCCATACCACCTGGGCCAGGTGTTAGCGAGCTAGGTGGGAAGACCCGGGCCGTGGGACTTACCAGTTCTTCGTTTTCGAACTCCGGGGTGTCCTGGGCTGTGGCCTCCAATGCGGGGTTCTGGACCATGTTCCTGCAGATGAGCCAGATGGTCAGGCTGGCAATGAACATCCCGATGTCCGGCACGAACACTCGGATCCCGTTGCCTGCGTCAGCGCCCTTCAAGCTACAGGGGAAAGCGGGAGGTGTTTAGTCGTGGCTGCGTGTGATCCCGTTAAGAGATACCAGCTTTTTTTTTTTTTTTTTTTGTACTGGGGATTGAACCCGGGCCCTTGTGCATCTGAGGTTGGCGTGGTGCCACTTGAGCTAAATCCCTGGACAGAGATACCAGCTTTTGCACAGAAGGCACCAGGGAGCTCTGTGCAGACCTGGAGTCTTACGGACCCCACTAAGATGCAGGAGATTCCACACTCCTCTGAGATTTCAGAAACTCTCCAGTGACCAGGCCTGAGCCACGGATCCTGCACAAACACACCTGCCTGCAGTGCAGCGGAAGAAGCTGACAACCGAGGAACACCAGCAGCTGTGAGACGCTGCCTGATAAATGAGGAGCAGAGCCAGAAGGGAAGATAGAAGATTTACCCAGGATGCCCAGGTCTGCACACTCGGTGACGTCACCCGAGCTGTCCCAGGTCTTGGCTGCCTCTTCTCATGGTGCAGAAGCCAGGGCCTTGGCACAGGTGGGGCCGAGTCCGAGAGTGACGCCAGGGCCACCTCCTGCCTGGGCCGGAGGACACGAGACTGACACTGGTCTCTCTGGGGACAGGGAAGGCGTGTGCGCCCCACTGATGTGAGACTCCAGGCTGTGACTTTAGAGAGCGTGATGAACACACTAGGTGTGAAGTGACACACACGGGCTGGAAACACATTCCCACCGCCGCGCAGCAGCGCCCGACGTGGCACCTGCTGTGACTGAGACCCCAGAGCAAATCTGGCCCCGCACACAGCCAAAGTGGGGGAGGCGGAAAGGAGCTCCATCTGCCGCGAGGTGCCCGCAAGGGGCACCCGGAGCTGCCATGAACGCAGCCATCACGCGCTGCCTTGTATGAACCACTCTTAGGGTGACTAGAGACCGAGCTCAGGAGCCCAGAGACATCCCACGCCATCCAGAGCACAGCAGCCTGTGCCGGGTGAAGGTCCTGGTGTCTCTCGGGTCCCTAGTGACCCAGCGCGGACTTCCTGGTCCTGCAGAGCTTTGTGCTGCTGCCCAGAGCCACGTGGACTGACTCCTGCCAGACTGATCAACCACAGCAGGGGGACAAACTCTGGCAAGGACACTGAAAGGACGCTGGTGCCCAGAAAGCCACGTGCGTGGAGAGCTTAGAGTCCGCAATGCCAGGCCCCCCAGGGTCTATGGAAAAGTTACAGGGACATCACAGGAGCATTCAGTCTGAAGGAGATGTTCATCAGCCCAAGTAACAGGTACAAAGCAACAAAGTAAAAGCCAAGGATGTGGCACCAACCCGGCCACGCTCTGCGTCCAGGGACAGGTTCTGGGGGCTGTGGACACCGGCTCCGTGGTTCTCACATCCCCGTACAATGGCCTGGTATCTGACCACGACCTGGCTTGTGTCCTGGCACCTGGCACCTGGCAGGGACTTCCAATGCCTGATGCAGTATGTCATGCAAACAGCTGGTACCCTCCACTGCTGGAGAATTTCACAAGAAAACACGTGTACATGTTCAATACTGAAGGCATTTTCCCCAAGGACATTTACTCTATAATTACTGACCCACACGCAGTCAGGCCCTGAGAACTACCGAATGTCTGTCCCTGTGTCCTGCATGTCATGTTCACTGACACCGTGTGGATTTTGGTAAATGCACATCAAAGGAGTGAACAAAAACACTGGTAAATAAGATTATTAATATTACATAATCTTTAGAACAAATGCATAGTAATACATAATAAAGTTCACATGTACACTCTGGTAAATAAAGATCATTAGTGTCTACCCCTCACTGAGCACCTCCAAGGGGCCCTTGTCACCTACGGAAACACCAAGCTGAGAAGGTGCCGGCTCCCCAGAGGCCCCCGTGGGCCCGGAGGTGATTCGCTCCGAGTTAGCCTGAGCTTACGCCTTCCCTGCCCCGTCCTCTGCTGCGCATCTGTCCTCCGAGACGACTCCGAGGACAGACTGACAGCGGCCAGAGCTGAACTCATGTTTCATCCATCATTCTGGAAATCATTTGATCCTTACCATGTTGTTAACGTTTTCACAATTATTGGTAATTTTTAACTGTCATCACAGTTGGACAGGTTAGTTCACGGCCTCTATGCACAGATGGTTTCTGTTTCCTTTCACTGCACTGCAGTCCATGAGTCAGCACATCATTAAATGTCTTCTAGGACTCCGTTCTCACACTAGTCTGATTCGCCTTTTAGTAAGAAGGCCTGGAAAAGGTACTGTGCTGTAATCTCTTCACACTTATAAATGGCTCTGTATTCTGATTCCGCAGATAAAACAATTGTCAGGTGTCAGACACGGAGAAACAGAAAATGCCTTTTGCTTTGGGCAGGGCTAAAAAAACTCAAGAAAGCTTCATCTAAGCCACACGCATGTTAATGAACTCACGATGGACCCGGTCCGGGAAAACCGGGAAGGTCCCCGCGCTTTCCGGGCGCGCTGCACGGGAGCCGGCTGAGCGTGAGGCCGCAGGACCAGCCGAGTGGGCAGCCGAGGGCTTCGCCGCGGCCCAGGGCCACCAGGGCCTGCCCCAGGCACCCGCGAGGCGGCCTCGCGGCGCGCAGAGCACCCGCGGCCCCGGGGAGCAGCAGCACCAGGCTGGCCGGACCGCGTCCTGAGCAGCCAGCCGGACCCACAGCTCTCACCGCAAGGCGCTCGGGAGGCCCAGCTCCGGGCCAGTCACGTCCGGGCGGCAGCTCTGCCTTGCGCTTCTCTGTCCCCCAAGAGGCATATTGCAGCGTGCGCACAGAAAGGGGTGACAGAACACGGTTTGCAAAAGCAATCAGGCCGCTCTGGGCCAGCGCCCAGCTCCTGGCAAAGCTGCACTGCCAACCCCGGAACGGAGTCACTCCGCGCCTGCGCACTAGCTGCTCAACCGCCCGAGCTGGGACCCGAGCAGCTTCTGGGAGCCCAAGGACGCATGCGCATGAGGGTCGGGTCGCGCTCGCCTGCCGCTTGGGAAGCGTCCCCTTCACTGCGCAGAGGTTCTCCCGTTACGGAGCTTACTGGTACACCTTAGGGTCACATCGTGACCCCATTCTCATTGCGAATTTGTACCTGTACATGATATGCTTTCTTGCTCGTTCCTCTGCCCTCCCTACAACCCCAACTCCTATATACATAAGCTTTGGTTCTGATTTTTCCTTTTTAGCATCAGAGTTTTTCTTTCCCTTCTGTACCAACCCTGCCCCTCCTTCAGTTCCCTTTTCCTTCAAACATTTCTTCCTACTTCACATACCTGTCATACCTTCCGGACCTCATTTACACCTTCAGTTCCTCACACCAGACGAATGACACATCTGTGTCCTATTTATTTCACTTCTGAGTACAGCCTCAGTGTGCATCCATTTAGCTATACGTGTGTCAAGTTAACCTTTTACAATTGCATACTACTCCTTTTTTTTTTTTTTAGAAAAACTACTTTCCATCAATTGGTGAGTGGATAAATAAGGTGTTTAGAGAAATTTAAATCAAGTCTGCATCTGCTCACGCTGCCCTCGTGCCGTCAGCTTGAGTGGGCTCCGGCTGTCAGCACGCAGGACGCTTCCCAACCTGGCCGATGGACTGCTGGAGGAAGCACGCAGACATCACACAGAGTCCTCTCGGCCCAGCACATCAGGGCACACACCTGGCGACCCACCTCTGTGACCCCGGCAAGCCGGTGCGTGAGAGGCTTCTCTCCCGAGCTCATTATCTTTCTAGCTGCATCGGGTCTTCATTCTGGGAGACACACTCCACACTACATCATATCCCAGTCCTCATCAGCTGCTCACACCAAGCTTCGCAGTCATTAACGTTCCTGAGATGCTGCCGGAGGCGATCAGCTCTGTCTACCATTGTTAATGAGGGTCCCTCTCCAAGCAAACACGTCCCTTATCTCCAGTTAATTAATGCTTAGCTAAATGTTACCAGTGTGCCTCTGAATTCCTATTTTATCAAATGAGCTGAGTTTTGAAATTATCAGTTTGTTTTGCTGCTCGATTGCCGTGGAGTTCTGAGAGCCCGCAGCAGCAGTCCCACCGCTCCACTACTTTGTGAGCCAGAAGGTGGCGTCTTCTCTCCCCCTGCTTCTCGCCTCAGGCGGCCCCTTTCCTTCAGTGCGTGGGGCCTTCAGAGCTGCCGCTCAGGTCCGATCTTGGAGCCACTGCTGCTCCCGGCGTGACCATCTCGGGGTTTGCTCGCTGGAGAGGGGCGAGTTTTCTGTGTAGACCCTGATTCACACAGATGGACACCACTCTCCACACCTTCACATGCATAATTATGCCAAAAGCTCACACATTCATTCTGATCCTTTCAGATTCAATTTAGTATCCCTGGAATCTTTCTGGCCTCTGCCGTCTATCCGAGTCCACAGATCTTGTTCCAAATTCCCTGGGGTAGAGGGCCAGGACCTGGGACCGCCGAGAGGAGTCTCCTAACAATAAAACGCTGTACGACCTGATTCCTCATTGGACTCCCACTTAATCAACGTTGCTGAAACAACTGGATCTGTTGTAAACCCACTGGTTATTTATGGTTTGCTCATTTTTTCTTAATTTCAGTGGAAGCCCCCGCTGTATTCATTAGTTGACTGTAGTCGTCCACCTTCCTGAATCTTACTGGTAGCCCCCTGTTTTGAGCGCACTCCACCTCAAGATTTTGGTCCATAATTTCCCCTCAAAAAGCGATTCTGGGCTACCCACCTTTCCGGGTTCCCCCTTCTGCCTCTCTTAGGCAGAAACTTTCTTTCTCAATAAGATTTCCCTACTTAAACCTCCGTCATTTCTAAAATTCATTCTCTGAGTTCTAGAGACCACGAACTGGCATTCCAGGTGGGGAGCTCAGCCCTGCTCCCCCGCGTCACAGTGTTCCCAGGAGTAAGCAGGGATCGAGTGAATACAAGCATCTCTAAGGCGCTGTAAAGGGGGAAAGGAGCCCTTGTGAGGGTGTAAGTCAGTGCTGGCACTAACGTGCATATAGAAAAGCTTATGCGATCGCCTCACTTGCTTCCGGTTCACACCCCAGGAGAAGGAAGGCAGGGTGCAGAGGAGACCTGCGCCCCAGGCACGGGAGCCAAGACCTGGACTAAGCCGAGACCCATCCCTGACTAACGGTCTGATTCACCATCAGAAGAACAAAATCACGGTGCTCGTAGCAACATGAATGAGTCTAAAGCGAACCAGGCAGCAAAGGAGCCGCTAGATCCACTTGATGCGCAGAATCTAAGAGCTGAGCTACATCCTGGAAGTAGAGGGAGGAAGGCAGGTGCTGGGGTGGTGTCAGCACAGGTGTCAAGTTAGCCAGACAGGCTCCGCCTCGCAGGGGCTCCCGCCCGCGCCATCCTGGGTGGCTCAGGTCTGCGCAGCACACACTGAGCTGCGCGCTGCGGCTGCGGCTGCGGGTGGGCTGAGCTCTGTGCTGGGTTCAGGAGGCCAGAGCAAGCTGGACGCCCTGGTCCCTCCAACAGGGTGACCTTCGAGGCCACAGACACGGACGGGGATGTGCCAGGGAGCGAGACCTGTGCTGGGAGGGGCACAGGGGCAGCAGGGGGGAGGGAGCCGCGCTGTCCGGCCGGCCCAGCTCCACCTAGGTCACTCTACTGGAAAGGACGCATCAGCACACCAGAGAGGAGGAGGAGGAGTCAGAAGGGCAGAGGAGGAAGAAGAGGAAGGGGAGGAGGAGGAGGAAGAGACCGGAAATGAAAGGAAGAGGGAGAAGGAGGGGGAGGCGGGGGAAGAGGATTAGAGGAGGCAGAGGAGAAAAGAGGGAGGAGGGAGGGAGACAGGAGAAGGGGCGGGCAGGAAGAGGGCCTGGCAGAGGGCAGGGCTGGGGAGGCCGCAGCATTTGCAGGGTCACAGCACCAGGAGTCCCGGGACGGGCAGTGGAGAAACTGCGGCCCAGACTCAGCCCGCGGCCAGAGTGGAGGTTTCCACAGCCCGGAGGAGCCCTAGGGCCGCTCCGTGATGGGTCAGCGCTGGGAGGCCGCAGAGGCCACAGCCCAGCCCTGCCTGGGGCCGGGTTCCTGTGCTCCAGGGCTTCCCAGGGGTTTACGTGGAGGAAGCAGCTTCTCCTGCGGACCCCTGGCTTGGAATTCTGTTTTAAAGTTTCGAGAGCTATTGCCACGTCATGGGTCTGCGACAACAGCGGGGCTCTCAAGGGACTTTCTCCGGGTGGAGGGTGTTATCTCCATAAATGAAAGGCTCACTCTGGGATCTGGACGCCTGCGTGTTTCTTTTCACTGCCGTTGTTCGCTCGGTTCTCATCTTTGTCTTAGTGTGACGTTTCTTCCACGAGTGGGCTCAGCTTGGCACAGCTGAGCATCTGTGGGACACACTGTGCTTGTGGGTGTCCCAGCGCCAGCCCCCAGCTCGCTGCTTGGGCCGGGCCAGCGCACGCCCCGAATTCTGAGCATGTCACCCCTCCTCCCTCCAGGAAAGGCCCGCCTCCCTTCCTGGCACCTTCTGTGAGGCCGCGGGACGTCCCTTTCTGAGCCTGGCTCTTCCGGCTCCACCTGACCAGCAGCACCGTTTCGGCCCCCTGTGCCGCAGCACTGCTGCAGAAGCGCCCTCAGGCCTGTCAGCGCACCCGCCCGGGCCGTGGGCCGCGCGCCCCCGGCCTCCCTGTTCGCCGGCGCAGCTGGTCTCCAGTCCAGGCCGGGAGCCAAGTGCGGTCCTCACAGAGGCTGCGCCTCTTCCTGGGGGCTTGAGAGCTCGGGCCAGGCCGGAACACGAGGCCCTGACTCCAAGCCCCTGGGTCAAGCTGGACCCGGACCGGAGCTCCTCCGGCGTCACGGCGTCTCGGAGACCCGCCGCCGGACCGCCCATTCGCAGCGGCCTTTTGCGCTGTGCTGTTTTTCTTTCCAGAGTGCGGCCCCCATGTGCGCCCCCTGCAGCCGCCCGTGCCCCAGACGCCCGCGCTGCCACAGCTTGGACCCTGGTGGCTGCACGCTCAGGTCCACGAGGCCCGCAGGCCACTGTCCGGACTGCTGTGTGCTCACTGCTGCGACATCCCAGGCGAGCGAGTCCTCCCCGCGGTTCCCTCCTGTGTGACGCCCGCCGGCCAGCGCGTGCCCCCTTCACCCGCGGGCGGCATCTCTGCCCTACGCCCACGGCAACGGAAGGCACAGTTTTGCTGGCTGTGCTTTTGTTTTTTCTCTCTGTTCTACAAAGTAGCTGGGGTCAGCCAAGAGGCCAGGGACAGACCACGACACCCAGACCACAGGCCCTGGGACCTGCCGGGGCTTTGTGGCCCGCCCCCCGGGCCAGCGCCGCTCCTGCGGGGTCCCGCGTGCGCACTGTGGCCTTAGCTTCAGGTTCCTGAGCAGCAGCGGCCCCTCCCTCCCGCCCTCCTCCTCTCCCTCTCCCCTCGTCCGCCTCCCTGCCCCTCCCTCCCCCGCCCCCTGCCCTCCACAGCCTCCATCCATTATGACCCTAATGCAAGCCCCCAGCAAACCCTCTGAAACTGTACTCAGTCCAAGGTGGAATTCGATTATGTGTGCGGATTTCTAAATAAATACATTTAACTGGTCAGAGTAGAGTGTAGAGAAATTTTCCAACCCAAACATTTGTCGTGATGACCCAGTGCAAACAATTTTCTCTCTGTTTACGGCAAGCAGGTCAATACGTGACATCTGGCCGACGCCATCTGGAGCCTTCGGAGAGACTCCGGACCTCTCTCCCTAGGCCTCATCCCTGCCCGCACGATCAGCGTGTCCACTGACCAGGCTTTTCTCACCCCCTGAACGACGCCTCCTGCTGTTTACTGCTCACGCGCTCCAGGACAAGGGCGACGCCCTGGGCTGCCGGGCGGGCGCTGGCGCCCCCGCTCCCTCCCTAAGGGGCAGGTTACTGCTGGCTGCTCTGTCCCCACCCCGTCCGCGTCCACAGACGAGCGGGTCTGGTGTCCTGAGCGTCCACTGGCTCTGCGGAGAGTGTCCTCCAGCTCTCGGAGCGAGGCCAGCGGCTCCTCATTCCCGCGGCCTCCGAGCCGCTTGGGACCAGAGCTGCTCAGGCAGGATGAGCGTCCTTGAGCCCAAGACCCCAGTGCACACGGCTTGAAAATGGGAAACACTTGAGCCCTGCGATGGTGAAACCAGTGGGAAACCCCACACCAAGAAACTACTTTCCACACATGAAATTAATAAAATACTGTATAACGATTCCTTCAGGCAACGTGCACAGAGAGCAGAGGAACTTTCGCGTTTAGACTTGAGTCCCCTCCCCAGGGTATCTCTTTAGGTGTATGCAAATATCCAAAACTGGAACATGCAGAAATCAGAAACACTTGGGCCCACGCATTTCTGGAAAACATGTTTAAACCATATTGAGCTTCAAAATCTGAGATTACTGGACAAAATATTAAACACACAAACTGTGTCACTGCATTCTCCTAAAGCCAGGACTACTGAGATATTTGCTGCTGGAATGACATCTGTGGCTTCTCTGATATTAACTTCTAAAATTAAATGATGGACGAAAAGAAAAACCTAACCCGAGTATCAACAAATTGTAACTCTTTTTTATGATCCTTCTGAAATAACAATGACTCTTTACGTAACAAAATAAATCTTTCTTTTTCATGAGGGATTACTCCATCTTAATGAAAACACATAAAGATTTTCTTTACTCTAAATGATCGCAGAGAGGCCAATCAAACCTACACAGTGGAAATGCCTCCCCACTGAGTGCTGGCTTCCAGACTGTCTCCTGAATGCGGAATTTGCTGAAATAGGTGTTTACATTGTACCTGCTTCACATTCACCACTAACCATTTGGCTTAGTTAAAACATGTGTGGAAGTGCGTGCCTCTCCCAGACCTGCTTTATGAAAGGTGAGAGTTTTGCCTCAAGGAAAACTGTACACAATAAAAATGTAGTTCCAGTGCAAATAACGTCCATGTTTGGAATCAGGACAGAACCTGGTTACAGATTCCGTCTCCCTGATTGCAGGACGCAACCTCGGTCAAGCTTCAGCAGCCAGAGATGTCAACTCTCTGCTTTCGCTGCACACACACACGCACACACACACTTGCGTGTACACCCAGGCGAGTTCTGCGGCTTGTGGTCGAGTGTGCACAGGCATCCAGAGGAGCCGCAGCAGATGCAACCGCCGGCGCGAGGACTGTTCAAGGGAAACCGGTCTCTGGTGGCTCACGGACAGAGGGCCTCTCGGTGGCCGCAGCTAACTTCCTGCGCACTGTGCAGGTGACAGGTGACAGGGCCAGTGCTGGCAGCAGGGACGAAAGAGACCTCACGCACGCCTGCGGCGGGCAGAATGGCCTCCTCGCGCCAGTGCGCTGCAGCGAGCCCGTCCAGACCCAGGCGGGCCTGCATGTGTGTGCTACTACGTGGCCCTTGGCCGGGACCAAGCTGGTCTTTGTCACCATGAGCCGTTCTGTCGGTGCTGAAAGTGACTTCTAGTCACTGTGTCTCTGCAATTGCCCGGTGTTGCATTTTGATGCTGGATATGAACCCCCTGTGGGGCTTGGCAGGGCGTCAGCGGGCCACTGGCGAAGCCCGCAGTCCGTGGGGAGGGCTGGGTCAGGTGGGCTCACATCTGGGCACATCTCTCCTGCCTCAGCAGCCTTCGTTTTAGTCTGAGACCCTTCAGCTGCATCCTCCACTTCGGGTCTGACGTGCACGGTGCAGCCGTGTCCCTGTGCCTGGTCTGCAGCGGCAGCTCTGCCCTCAGTCTGTGCCGAGGCTCCAGTCAGCAGGAGTCGGGAGGCGAGAGGCAGCACACTGCCCCGATGCTGACGAGCCCCAGCGTGAGCCTCCTCGAGGCTCATGGACTGTGCGGCTCTTGGGGTGCCAGCCAGCGCCAGGACGTGGTGACAAAGAGGAGCCTGTCTCCTCAGACTCCTGGGCTTTCCAAGCCGGCCTCCTGGCATCGAGTCCAAGGCTCTAGACGCTTGTTTGACTTAGCAAAAGGAGCACAGCGATGGCCGCCCCGCGCAGCCCTCTGTGCTCCAGGCCCTGCTCAGCTCCCCGAGACGCTAGGAGAGGATTCTGCACCGAGTCTGAGCTGGAGTGGCGTCAGCACGGCGAATGGACCACCCGCTTTTGTACACACATGCACAATCACACATGCACACAGGCAGGCATGCATGCACGCCTGCACGGCGGCACCCGTGGGAGGACAGCACAGAGTTTTGTCTATTTCAGAGCCAGGAGCGGAGTCACTTCTGAGCGCTGCTCCCCATGCTGACCTGGAGCCAGAGGAGCAGGCGGTGGTGTTCAGAGCTCCTCCTCCTGTCCACGCCCTCTGAGCTGGGCGTGGTGGGGGCGCTGTGCCTCAGACTCTGTCCATGGGCTGATGCGTGTCGCACGCTGCCGTGCGCCTGCAGCCGCACGCAGCGGACGAACACACAGGGCCGGCCGCGTGTGATGCGGCTGAGCACTGCGCCGACCTTCGGCTAGACAGCGCTCCACGGTCGCTCTCCGCAGGCAGTGTGCTGAACGTGAGGTCGCCTCTGGAGCAGCGTGTGCCTTGACTTTTAAAAGGCCGCATCCCAGCCCTCTGGCCTCACCCCTCCGGGCCTCCGCGGGCCCGGGCAGCAGGGGACCCCGGTGGGGCCTCCGCCTGAAGGATCTGCCTTCCCGGGGCTCAGGCCCCTCTGCCCAGCTCCGTGGGGCAAGCGGACGTCGGAACACGGAGCCCTGGACCAAGCGGCCGGTGGCCGGAGGCTGAGGGCAGGGTGGTCGCTGAGCCGGGGGCGCTGAGCCTCCGAGGCTCTTCGCGCACCGGGCGGTGGGGCGCGCAGGGTGCTGTCTCGGGCCTGCACACGCGTCTGCCTGAGAGGGAGCCCCGCGGCCTCACCTGCTCTTGCCTCACCCTCCTGGTACCCGGCAGCGCAAACTGGGCTGCTCGTGGTTTCGGGGGCGACTAAAACGACCACGCAAAGAATAACAGCGCCATTCTGAAGGCTCCAGCACAAATCCGTGCCGAAGAGAAAATGGGCCTCAGCTCTTTCGCCGGCGTAGGTGATGACATTCGTCCCAGGCGGTAAGCACGGCCTGGCAGGGCAGGTGTGCGGGCACGAAGGGGTGTCTCCTGGGCACTGCAGGGGGAGAGGACAGGAAGCAGGCACGGCCAGTGGGCTGCCAGGGAGCTCAGGTAGGCAGCCGTCCTGGGCTCCTGGGAGCAGCATTTGCCCACCACGGGGAGGGGCTGCAGCGCGGTGGCCCCGGGTGGACCGCACGCACCCTGCCCAGCCTGTGCACGGCACTCGCTGTCCACGCCCTTTCCTCCCCCATGCGGTTCACACACCTGTCCCTCACAGGACGTGGTCACTGCCCCCTTGTCGCCAGCTCCTCCCGTCTCCAGTCTCCCCACCCCGGGTCCCCCCGCAGCACAGCCAGCGAGGTGGGAGCCTGGTCCTCTCAGTGGAGACTCATCCCCTCTGCAGCGTGGAGGTCAGGCAGTGCAGTGGGCCTCGCAGGGCCGAGCCGAGCAGACTCTCCTCACTATACGAGGCCCCTCTCTTGGGTGTGTGCGTCTGTGTGCATGCTCCTGCTGTGGTGCAGGGTGTCAGCAAGCGCCAGAGACGCCGGTGACAAAGAAGAGCCTGTTCTACCTTGCAACTCAGCAAGGAGGCTGCACCAGACGTTGACACCATGTTGTGTGCACATTCCAGCTACCAGAGTCAGGAACCAATTAAACCTCTTTCCTTCACACAGTTCCCCACATCAGCTATTTTGTTGAAGCGATGGAAAGCCAACTGATACACTCACCTTGCCCTGGACCCTCTCTTTCCCACACTTCCCGCCAGGCCCATCAAAGCAAAAGCCAAAGCCCTTGGGCTGCTCTCTGCTCACCCGACTCCGTTTCATCCAAAGCATGGCATTGTCCCCGGGGCCTCAGCAGGTCTGAGAGAGGCCGCAGTATGGTCTGGCACCCCGAGGTCAAGCTGCACAGTCCCTTCCCACCTGTCCCCTCACCCACAGCCAAGCCCTCTCGACCCTGTCTCCCCACCGGACATGCAGCATCACTATGGGGCCCCAGCAGCACCCAGAGGCTGCTCACATACTGCCAGATTCCTGCACTGCACACGCCGGCCTTATGCTGTGTCCGCACTGACACCCACACAAACTGCGCCTCGGCCTGGCTGTTAGGCCTAGCTCAGTGATCCCGCCCTCCAGATATGATTGCCAAGTGTGAACCGAGGAAAGTCCACGTGATTATGTCCCAGCCCTCTGCTTTCCTGCAGCAGTGCCACATGCCCTGCTCCTTCCTGTGGTCTGCAGTGGCCCCAAGGGGGGCTCATGCCCATCCACCCATCCTCCCACACACCCTGGCACAAAGTAGCTGCTCAACAAGCATCTTCGAGCGACTGAGCTGAACAGCTTGCTGCTTCTTCCGGGGGAGTCAACAAGCAGCGGAAGCACCGGCACAGCCTGCACGGAGCAGTCTCTTTGGGTCCCTGCAGGGCACTGCCATGCTCACTCTCAATGCCTCAGGGAGGCCCAGCATCAGCCTGGACACCATCCTGAGGGCAGCCAAAGCAGGGCCATGCCAGCCCGCAGCCTCTGCAGCTGGCCCTGACCAGCACGAAGACACCCCTGGTCTGAAGCGCCCGTGAGGCTGGCAAACTGTGTGAGCTGCCTCCAAGCGAGCTCCTGCAGGGTCCCCGTGCGGGCTCAGGCAGCAGCTCTTCCCTGAGGCACCCTGGAAAACACCGGATCCAGCCCAGGAGGGGCAGGAAGTGGCGGTTTTAAAATGTTCAAATAAATGAGTACATTAATAAGTTGGGCTTAATTTTAAACACTAACTACAGAAACATCCTTTTCTCCCAGTCATTTCCTGAATGTAAACTACTCTGACAAATTTATATCATAGTCTCAAAATAGGTTGCTAAACTTCCCAGGAATATTTATGCACCTACTGTCCGAAGGAATTTACAGGCTCATCTTCCGGGAGCCCAGCACGAGAGCAGAGTGGATCGCTGAAGAGAGAGAGCGCACCGTGCCCTCCGTGTGTGTGGCGCTGCCCTGTGCGAGCAGGTGCCCAGCTCCAGGCCCTCCGCCCCGCTCAGCCCGAGAGCCCAGGGCAGAGTGTCTGCCTCGTCCCTTCCAGCCCACAGCCTCGCGGCCTCACCTACAGCGCCAGAAGGACGCAGCAGTAACGCCAGGGCGCAAAGCTCCACCTTTCTCCAACTGATTTTGCTTCTATCTGGTTTCTTGGGTTTCCACATCCAATAAAAGGGCGCATGGTAAAACCATACACAGAACCTCCTTTTTCACTGTTTTGCAATGTCTTATATAGCAGTAGCTAAAGAAATAACATTAGTTTCTATGAACCAGATCATGGATTATACAAATGGAGGATGAAAGCTTCAACCTGGCCTCCAATTTCCTCCCCAAACCTATTCATTCTTCAAAAGAATACGCAATAGTAACTAAAATGACTGAGAAAAGCAAATTCCGTGAGTGGGAGACATGATGCACTAATAATTTTTCCCAAACTAACCTGTTTTCCCAGTATTTATTTGCCAACCCCTGGACCTGGAGACTTCCAAATAAGAAGAGCCATTCCTGTGCCCAAAGGGCACATGCCCGGGGAGGGGCCCGAGCACCTGGGATGCCAGGTGTGTGTGGACTGTGGGCACAGCTGCTCTGCTCCAAGGCAGACAGGACGAGTGGGAGAGGGAGGGACTCAGAGCCCTGGGCGGGAGCCTGGGATGCTGGGGCAAGAGGGTCCTCAAGGGACCAACATGGGGGCGAGGAGAAGCCGACAGGACAGGCGTTAGTCACCCTCCTGAGACAGTCGGCCGGGGAAGACAAGGAGGCCAGGGCTCATACCAGGAGGCACAGTTTCCAGGCAGCGGCCCAGCCTGGGCCCGGTGCGGCTGCACGTCTGGTGCCAGGGAGATGGGTGGCACGGAGGTGGCACGGGCAGGTGCCCCTGGGCGAGGGACTGTGACTCAGTGTCTGCCGCGACCCACGTCCCGGAACCCTGCACTGTTCCCAAAGACGGGTTCCGGGCCACCCTCAAGGTGCCACCACCTCCCACCGTGGCCACCGCAGGAACCACACCTTGAACACACGGGCCACCAGGGCCGTGCAAACCGGAGCGGAGTTTGAAAGGGTGGGCTTCGCTCGGCCTTTCCGAGGTGCACAGGACAGTGCCATCCCTGACCTAACCGCTCACCTGCCAGACGAGCTGCCAGGTACCTCCGTGGCATCTCCCCACGCAGCTCTCATCAAACTCAGTGCATTAGTGCCATCTTTCCTCCTCAGCTGCCAACACAGACAAAGAGCTCTGCAAGGGAGTGGATTTACACACACACACACACGCATGCACACGTGCAAGCGCACATAGTCCAGCCCCCTCCTCTGCTCTGGCGCTGCCTGGGGGGGCACACTGGCTGCTCTGCACTTCTGCGGATGCCCACTGTTTCAGAGGCACTCTGCGACCACATGCCTGTGCCCTCCCTCCAGGCTGGCCCTAGCTCACCCCACTAACCAGCTGGCGAGACACCAGACTTTAGAACAGATTCAGCCTCTGTGCCAAGGCTTCTCATCTAAGGGACGCGACAGGAAGGAAAACATCTCCAAGCAGCACGTGCTGGGCTGTGAGACGCACATGAAAAGCACCAGGAAATCTGGGGCCTGGGGCTTCACAGAGAATCACGTCCAAACTGTGAAGGGACCAGACACGAAGCCCTGGTGAGAGACAGAGCGGGGAACAGAGCTACGCCTCGGGGTCATGTCCACCCGCGGGCATCCTGGGGGGACCTCTCGTCACAGCAGGCCGCTCGCAGGACATCTCTCTCCTGGAAAGCTCAGTGGCGGGCAGGGCGCTTCCGAGAGCCAGGGCCTAAGCGTCACGGAGACTCCCGCACGGCGGCAGGAGGGGTGCCGGAAGCTGAAGGGCGCTGCTGACCACGCACATTCCTCGAGAGTCATTTGTTTTTCCTTTTTAAGTAAAAATGGCCAGAGCTCAGTAACCAGTTGTTTTTTTTTTGTGTTTTTTTTTTTTTTTTGCTTTTTGAGACAGGGTCTCGCTTTGTAGTTCAGGCTGGCCCTGAGCTCACTATGGTGCCCAGGCGAGCCGCCGCGAACTCAACGCAGTTGTTATTTTTAAATAGGCAGGAATGAGATTTCCCAGATTTCCTCTTTTTGCTGTAGGTTACAGCGCTCAAGCCTGCTTACTTGCTGACGTGTTTTTCTTGAGGAAAGGCACAGTTTTATGAAGAGAAAGCCACGGTCAGGCCTTGTCTGGGGGCTGTGGGGCAGATGTTGCTAGAGCCCTGGGCATACGGCAGGGCGGCATCCATGAGCCGCCATGACACCGCCGCCCGCAGGTGGAGACGCTCCTGTGCCTGAGCAAACTCAAGCGTCACCGGACACTAAAGCGCCGCGCATCGGCTCCACAGAGCCACAGCCGCCTGCCTCCCCGCGGGCGCCGGGTGGAAGTGAGGGGCCATGCTGGTCGCAAAGCCACTTTTGCTGGTGACTCGTAGGACGCTGTGCTAACCTGGCACCGCCACAACAGACTCCCGAGGGCCTGTGGCTTGGCATCGCCCGCCACCACGCACTTAGAAAGCCCCACGGGAAGCGAGATTTCCAGCTGACCAGGAAGCAAGAGCAACCAACGCATGATGGCGCCTGCGCTGAGCAGGGGCCACGGCGACCTCCCGGGCACGGCGCGCTGACCGGGCTTCTCAGGAGCCCAAACAAGCCCCTGTCCTCCCCGAGGGAGACGAAACCGTGTGCCGGGACCCGGCCTCCCGTCACAGGTGCAGCCACATAACTGTGCCGTGCATTCGTTCCAGGAGAATGAACAGAGTTTCCGGAGGGGAAGCAGCTGCCGCATCTCACGGGAGGAAGGTCCTTCGCCACCCGCCAGGGCTGCCAGGAGGGCGGTGGCACATCCCGAGCCCTCCTTCCCCTGACAGAGCAGCACAAGATGCCTTTGCCCTCTGGTTCTTGCAGAAAGCATGGCAGCTTCAGCTGCTGCCCTGACTCTTCCCTCCAGCGTGACCACCTTGGTCCCGCCGGCCAGCAGATGGAGGGCACAGCCGGGAAGAGATCAATGCCACCTTGGACTGCTCCGAAGAACCAGGAGGCTTTGTGAGGTGGCGCTGGGATTTTCTCTAAGCCAAAGATCAGGTTGAACCCGCACAGGGACCTGCATCAGGATCAGCTGGTGCAAGGCACAGAGCAGCATTCACGGGGCCATCTGAGGACGCGGAGCCACCAGCGCCTCGGTGAGCCTGCGGCGCGAGGTCCGGGCGGCCGGCGAGGCTGGGGCAGCGGGGCGCGGCCCGCGGGCTGTGTGCCGGAGGGCGGCTTACCTCCGCGTCGCTTCGGAGGGCAGTGGGGCGGCGTAACACGGGCACTGCACTGGCTGGCTCTGATCAGAGCAGCCCTAAGAGGCGTCGGTACGGCTGAGGCTTCATCGCCGCCGCACGGACGCACCAGCAGGAGGCCTGTACCTCAAGCGCGCTGTGTGGCGCGGTGCGGAGGGCCCGTCTAGGAAGGGGTGGACCCGAGGGGCCGCCGTACTTCTGCGGTGCCAGCTTGGCGTTCGCCAGCCTGCAGCCGCTGCTGCCACGGGCACCATCTCACGAGCCGCTCCTGGCCCTGGTGCTTCACCCGGGACAGCAAAGAACCTCACCCCGTCCGTGATGGAAAAGCGACCCTAGACACAGCCATCACGGGGCGCCTCGGGGACGTGGCTATCTCCCGGGCTGGCAGGAGCTCTGGTCTCACGGCCCCTCTGGCGGTGCAGGTGGGAGTGAAGACGGTCAGAGCCCAGAGGGAAACTGGGCAGCACTTAGCAGGACCCACATGATCTGACCGTCTGCTCAGGAGATGACTCCAGGGCACCTCGCGGAGACGCGACCGTCCTTCATTTTGATGCACATTTCCCTAAAAGGCGCGTCTGGGTGGCTGCGTCGCCCCAGCAGGAGAAGGAGGTGAAGCCAGGCCACCCGCCGTCCCCGGTGTGCACCCAGTGACCTGGTGTGACCTGCTTTAACTCTTCGTAAACACATCCGCTGCCTCTGTCAAACAGGTGAGCGATTTCTGGCAGGCCAGAAGGCCCCTCAGTGGCAGGTTCGAGCACGGCCTCCGAGGTGCGGCTCCCGGAGAACGTCCACATCCAGAAACAGACATCAGAGGCCCAGCCCAAGGCTCAGAACGTGGCCGCTGCCCAAGAGGGCCCGAGGCCCGTGGGGGAGGGGAAACCAGCATTTCTCTGAAAACATTTCATCAAGGATGCGGTCTCACAGTCTTGCAAATGTTACATCTTCAAATATGAATCAAAAGGGAAGTATATTGAAATTAAACCAAATTACATATAAAATATTAAGTATGTTATGTTCACAGTAAGAGAAAAAAATAATTTTAAATCCTATACTTTATGGCCTTTTGATTACACATCCTCAATGGAATATCAAATTAGGACAAATGCAAAATTTTGTAGCTATATCCAGTCATCTTCTATCAGTGGTAACATTACCCTTTTTAAGGAAATTACATCTACTTAACATGAAGCACAAATTTTGTTAAGTGTCATGATTTCAGGGAAAAAAGATAAAAATCGAACAGAGAAGTTACAAACTTTGCAAGACTACAGTGGAGTTGGAAGTAATCCATGAATTCAGGATTTCTCTCTGAAAGTAATGTAAACTTCCCAGTTCCATCTGTCAGCAAGGCCAGAAACAACGAGCCCCGGAGCCGACGAGCACCCTCGTGGCGCCCGGGCCCGGCCAGCCTGCTGGGCCTGCAGCCTGGAAGCCAGGGACGCCACAGGCTGGCGCCAGAGGCACAAGCAGCTGGCCTGCGGCTCCCGAGCGCTCGCAGCGGAATCCCCCGAATGTAGACGACACTGGGACTTAGAATAATAAAGAACGCTGCAAACAGACGAAGCCAGAACGGGGGCATCCCAAAGCCAGCAATGCTAGCAAACCAAAGAGAGAGGGAGCGGTGGGTGGGTGCCACTCTGCCCAAGAGGCTCGGGTGTCACAGCGAGGGCTGTGTGGGTCTGACAGCATGCCCATTCAGACCCCAGAGATGGTCTTCCCGAGATGATCAGGATGTTAAACTGCCTGGGTATTAAGAGAAGGTATCAGGAATGGAAAGACAAAATGGGTGTGGTGGAAAATGCCCGCTTCTTGCCAAAGGCGCTGCGGCCTCATGGAGGGCATGATGGGATGTTCAAGACGTGTCACTGGACACACAGTGCTCATGCTGCGTTCTCTGCGCTCATTCCGCCATGCTGCACACTGCGAGGAAGACTCAGAGGGAAACGTCCCTGATGTGGAACCTAATATGCCATATGAGGTGCAGAACCTGAGAAAGCATCAACTGTAATTCCTGTCACTCCCTAATTATACAGCATACGTTTTATACTGTTTCATAGTCTATGAAGCATTTCACTTCAGCTGTGCTACGTGATCTTTATTTCCACTGTGTGCACAGGGAAGGATTTTACAAAGTAAAGCTCTTGCTCTATCAGACCTTGAGACTCAGAGTCCAAAACAGCACCAGACCAAAAATCAGATGTTTCTCAAAACAGCACAAAGTAGCTAAGAATGGAGGCATGCCACGCCCGCTTACCTTTCAAAGCCAATCTGCCGCAGTGTCTTTTCCCAGGTTGAGCCTGTAATGGAAGGAGAGAGGGAGTCAGTTCTCCTCAGAGAGGAAGATCTCAGGATAATGAACATGTTCATCACCTCAAATGTTTATCATTTCCTCTGGCGAGAACAAGTCTTCTCTGCTAGCTATTTTGAAAATAAAAATGTTATTATTTATTATAGCCACATTGCCATGTAGTACATGACATGAATCTCTTTCTCCTGCACAGTGGTAACCTCGTACCAGGGGTCCCTCTGCCTCTTTACCCTCAGGCCAACTGCTCCACTCTGGGGGCCTCATTCTGCTCCCGCCTTCCACTGCTTAAGTTTTCTAGACTCCACCAGTGTTACCCAGGCAAAAGTGGGCAAAGGGCATCAGAGCAAACTACAAGCTTCCATACACTCACACCCTGCACACCTAAGGGTGTGCAGTGTAGAATCAGATCTGTGAAACTCTGTTTAAAATAATAAAATAGTGCATGATAAGCTGGACAGTCTGATAATTCAGCTTTAATTTATACTGATGTCCAGACAAACCTTTGAAGTTCCAACTCATTATACATCATTTCTTTCTCTGACCGATGTTGGAGCATAGGATTAAAATATCTTTCTGTAAAAATTTAAGCTTTAATCAGAAGAACACAAGAATGCTATTGCAAGTCACATGAGCAATATACTCAAATGAATGCACAGCTGGGTATAAAAGAGACTGCATCATTGGTAGTGAACCTATGGCATGCATATTATGGTGATTTTTCTCTTAAGACATAAGATGTTAATATATGAGTTGTCTTTTCTAAACTAAAACATCAGCACTCAGATTTAGCTGAAGTTTTTGCAATTAAACTTTGGCATTCTGCAATGTGTTTGTGGGTTTTGGGTGCAGTTTGGGCACTTGGTTCCAAAATGTTCACCATCTCTGTCTTACATTTTATTCACATAACATTTCTTCTCCACATGGTACGTATACAATAATTTTTCTTCACTATTTGATGTACAGAAAGTGCTAATTTTTATCAAAAAGCATTTCAATAAAAACTTGGCAATTGCAGGCTTTAAGAGTCTATGCTAAGCCAGTTTCACGCTCTATATTCAGTTGGTGGCAAAAGTACTTTGATCTCAGTAACTATTGCAGGCAACTACCATGTTGTTCCCCTGAACCCACAAACCACGCTGCACCCTGCTGCTAACCACACAGGTCTCCTGGCCGCCGCTCCCTCTAAGAGACGGGCTGCTGCCAGCGGGGGCACCAGCTCCAGTCTGCAGAGGCAGCTAAGAGACTGCTTCTTTCCTAGATCAAAACAGACTGGGTGGTGTCACGATGTTTTCTTCTGAACTCTGCGCAAGGCCTTATCGTCAGGGTGCACACAGACTTGTCACAGCAGAGGCATAACCCTGGCAGCCTGAGCCAGCCTGAGATGGACTCAAGACTTTCACCTGAGGTTCAAGGCTGGATGGTCATGACATGGCATCCTAAGTAATTTTATTAGTAATAAAGAACAGAAGTTCACGTATGAATCATACACACGGATTTACAGCAGACCCAGGCTTTGGTCTTGGCCAGTATCACGCTGACCGGCTGCATTCCAGGCCCTGTGCTGAGCAGGAGAGCAGACAGACAGACTGCACTACCACCCGGAGAAGCAGGCCCTGCATGGGCAGCGTCTCCTGGCTTTGTGTCTCATGGGGACAGGAGACTCCAGCTCCGGGCTCCTGCAGACAACTGTCTTGCCCCAAAGCCCCAGCAGGGGCGCAGTGGAGACGCAGAGGGTCCGAGGGGCACGGGCCGCGCCAGCCCACACAGGGAACGGACCGTCCTCTGCCTGGGGTCAGGCTCCCCGGGAAGCAGGTGGCGGGAGGCGTGGTGAGGCAGAGCCTTCCCCAGATCACCCTCTCGGACTCTCGGCTCTCAGGAAGAAACAGCCTTTTAAAGTTTTCTGTGTTCCCAGCATTTCCCCAGATCTCAGCATACTCCCCAAATTTTAAAGGATTTTAAGAAAATTCTTTGTCTTAATAGATGTGATTTACTGTCAAGGTACAATTTTTAAAAGAATCAATGTGCTGCATTGTCCCGTTGGCCCTGTGGCCACGGACACTGCAGGAAGAAGGGCCCATCTCCTGTTTCCGAGCAGAGAAACGCGCACACACAGGGCAGATGGGGCCTCTGAGGCGAGCTCCCCAGTCCCGCCGACCGCTTTCTGTCCACCAGAAACACTTCTTCAGGGGCTTCAGGCTTGCTTTCGGGTGATGGCACGTCCCTAGCCACCCTCGCACGCTGGGGATGAGGCGGGAGAGACTGAGACACGGCTCCTGCCCTGGAACCTCTGTGCCCGGAGGCTGACACTGCCGTGTCTTGTGAGCACTCAGCCGTGATGCACAAGAAATGTGGTAAACGGAGCAGACGCGTCCGCAGCCTTTGGAACCCAGCAGACTTCTGGCAGCTCGTTACTTAGTCGCCGGGGAATTCTTTAAAGCCATTACCCTGCTCTACATGGTAAGGGGATATGACTCTCCTCTGCCAAAGCAGCCAACGTGGAGAAAATATTAAGAAGACAAAAGGAGCTGGCTGGCGCCCTGGACAAATGCCGTTACAGTGAGAGTCACAGAGGCTTCACTTTCTGCAGTTTTAGTCACCTGTGGTCAACCACAGTCTAAAAATATTAAATGGAAAATTTCAGAAATACAGGATTTGTATTTTTATGTTTTTACAATTGCTCTACTTTATTATGAGTTATCGTTGCTAATCTTACAGTGCCTAATGTGTAAATTAAGCTGTGTCCCAAGTTGGTGCAAGCAGGACCACATGTGGTCCACACAGGACTTGTGCCACTGGGGTCCAAGTGTACATGGGCCCTGGAGTGTGCCCAGGGAGGGGTGTACTTGTACAGCACTGAGACGTCTGAAATGCACTGCATTTCTCTGAAAAAAGCAAACAACAGCAATGGCCATGAAATAAAAAACAAGCCTAAGGAAGTGTCTACAATTCATATGAGATTTCTCCTCCCCAGTCTTAGACAAAGTGGTCAGAAACAGTGGATCACGAGTCTCAACTTTAGATCTGCCTTACTGGCCCCAATATCTGACAGACTGAACTGAAATCTGCAGCGTGAGACAACAGAGCTCTGAGCCGCAGTGGAAGGAAAGACGAGAGAAGGGGAATTTTGTGATCAAAGTATTTTTAATCGTTTTAACTACAGTTTAAACTGAGAAAGTGCGTATTTCCCTCAAAAGTGACTAAGCAATAAAAGCAGCTTACAACTGAGGCCTTCCGAGGTGTCTGTGCATTAGCTGATGCCACTCTCCAGCCAGCCTGTGAGGTCAGACTGGAGCCCACCCTTTCCACGGGTGGGGGCGTGGGGGGCACTGCTCCGAGCTTTTTCACTTGTGCCTTGTCTTCTGTGGGCTGTGGTCTGCTGGGGTTGAGGTGTGACCGCTCCGTGTTCATGGACTGCAGACTTCACCCTCACGCTCAGATATGGGTGGTGTGTGGAGGTTGCTTTTGGGGGCCGATTCAGACAGAAGAGGCCCCATTCCTAGGGCACGCATGGGAACTGCTTTTATCTTAAGGCAGAAGATGTTAAGGTATGAGTCGTTTCTCCTGGACTGAAACCTCAGCACTCAGATGTTCACGCAGTGTTAGCGCTTTGTGCTAGGTGAGAGGGTTTCGGGTTGCGCTCTGGACACTTGGTTTTTAAGAGGTTCCGCCCGGCTGGCACTGGAAGCTCTGCCAGAAAACAAAGCAGGGCCTGAGCTGGGCCCTCGCCCTCCTTACAGCCTGGAGGAGGCGCTAGTGTACAGACATCTCCACCCCCCGTCTCCACCCTGTCTGTGCAGTCAGTCCCTGAGCCATCGTGTCTGCATTTTCCTTCCCTCATTCTCTTTTTGTATCACTGGTCTCCTGCCCCACTGGGTCAGATACAGGATTCTAAATAAGTGTATTCCCTGGGTTCCAAGTGCCAGGTCATTCATGTTAGAAGCATGTGTGTGCGTGTGGTGAAGCTGTCTGCTACCCCGTGGCCTTCGTGTCACACTCGGCGTGACAGCAGGATCCACACACAGAGACCACAGGGAAGCTGCAGATCCGAGGCACGTGTGAGGCACGGGGGTGGGTGTTTCCAAGTCGGGGCTCTGCTTGTGACGGGAGCCACACACGCGAATCCCCACAGCAACGCCACTTCCGGCCATCGGTGCTTCCCATTGGGTCTCGGGTCTGTCTCTCTCCTGCGGGTCACGTGGAGGGACTTCTGACAGGTTGCAATTCTACTTTTTCACAAACGCTATCATCAGAAAAGCAATCTCTGTGTTAAGACCTATCACGCACCATCATGTTTCCCTCTGATTCATTTTATCTGCCCACGTTCAGTCCGTTAGCAAGTCCAGCCACCAGCAAGGCTGCCTGACTCTCCCTCCGCCTCCGAGCGCACCGGGGACTTGCGGGCCAGGCAGGTGTCAGACCCAGTGACCAGCACTTCGCACCAAGGCAGCATGGCGCCTGGCATTTGCAGTGGGATCTGTCTGCTTTTTTTAAATAACCAGCAGAAAATGACCAATAAGACACAAAAGTTGGGTTTTTTTCAACATATTCCTATAAAAATAGATGTATGAGGTGTGATAAAAATATAGCATGTGGTTAAATTTTTAAAAACTATTACAGTGAAAGACACTGCCACCAATTCCCTTCCCAACATTTCTGCAGTTTTGAACACACTTCTCCCATTGTTCTGCCGCTTTCTGAAGCAGCCCTGGAGGTCTCTCTCCTGAGAGCGTCAGCCGCGCTCTCACAGCTGCCCCGACGTCCTGGGTAGATGCCAAGCGGTACCTTCGTGATCAGTTTGACTCTGGGAAAGAGACGGAAGCCACCCAGCGCCAGATCTGGTGCCTGACACGTCTGGGGACACAGCGTCATGTCTCACTGGCTGCCTCTGTGTTGGACGATGCCGGGCAGCTGCATTCACCGTATTCTCGACTGTGCCTCCTAAAGCCTGCGTGAGAGAGATCTCCGGGCCTGCTGCGGGGCGTCGAGCGCAGCGGAAGCAGGGTGTGGGAAGGGAGGCCCGCATGGTGGTGGCGATATGTCTTTTACAGTAGTAAGGGCTTTGCCTTCAATGCTCACCACACAGAAGTTTGCAGCCACCCCTTATATTTTCATATCTCAAGGGGCAGCCAGGTGATTTGATACAGAAATAAATAAGACACTCAACTTCCAGGAAATTATGCCACATACAAATTTTCTACCAAAGCTTCACTTGCACCAAACATTGCATATAATGTGAAATTTTAGGAAAAATAGCAACACTTCACTTTGCAAATAATAAAATGGCCTTGTGCTGAATTTTATAAAAATGCACTTAACCACAGAAGTAGGTGCCTTAGTGGATGCCATTTACACAAGCAGAGCAATTTCCCCAGCCAACAAGCACGTCAGCGTTTTGGGGTAAACGGTGAGATCTGAAAATTCCCCAAGTCCCATTTCCCAGATGAGATTCAGTATTAATGGATTCAGAGTGAGAGACAGAGATAGGGAAAAACAAATTCCTAATCTTTACTATCCCTTAGCAATAGTTCTCACGCCAAGTGACATACTATTTGTAACATCATCCCCCTGTTCCTGGCACCGCGCTATTCTGCACTGGCCGCCTCGCCCGCCGGTCACTAGCATCTGCGTGCCGTCCCCACGGGCACCTGTGAGCGCAAGTTTGTTGTGAGGCCTTCACGCCTCGTAGCCTCTGCCGGCACTCGCCACACTGCGTCTTAATCCTCGTCATCTACCTAAAGGGCGGGCGGCCACGTCCTAGAAGACACGGGTCTGAATTCAGGGTCTTAAGAGCCAACAGAGCGGACGCATGTCCAGCAGCCTGCTTTCCAAAATGAACAGCCTTCCTTTTCCCTCACTCATAAAGTAACCTAGATCACCACAGAGCATGAAAACACTGAGCAATATGTAAAATACTCAGCAAATACTGAGCTAGATGCCACATCCACGGTCACACACAGACCAGAGGCTCGCGCCGGTATGAAGCCTGCTTCATTTGCCTCAAACACACAGCTCTCCGCGTCAGCAAGCTCAGCCGTGCAGTCACTCTAACATCCAACAGCCCCACGGCTCACCAGGACTGAATTCCTGTTACTAGATGGCTTAGATTTATATGGCAAACTGACAAATGACTTTTGTGTCTTTGTCTGCTTTTGTGGAACCGGGATCTAACTCGGGCCCTTGAGCTTCCAAGGTGGGCGTGGTACACTTGAGCTAAATCCCAGGCCATTACCTGTACCTTTGAACAATGGTTTCATTATTGCTTTAGGATAAATTCCAATAAGCAGAACTGCTATGTCGTAACACACGCATGTGCAAAATTTTGATTGTTAGCATCAAAATCACCCCAAAAATTTGTTCAAGTATTTGTGACTGAACTGAATTCTACGAATCCTTTTCTACTTCTACTATGCCTGTTATTTAAACTTATACTTTCATATTTAGTAATAAAATTAGTTTTGACCTCAACCTGAACATTCTCCTTGTGACTGCCCACTCATGCACACTGTCCACTTGTGCATTAGATGGCTGTCTATTCCTTATTGTTTCGTAGGAATGCTTTATATCTTAGGGGTACTAATCCTAAACATGGTCCAGCAGCACCAAAGACGTGTTCCTTTCAGGTTCAAATTTCAATCCCAGATGGTTTTCCTGTAGAGAACTCATAAATGTTTATGTTAGCCACTAATTTCTGTCATGTCAGCTTTTCAGTTTTTCACCTTCTGCACTTGGTACCCTAGCAGGAGACAGAGAAGAACAAATATTTTACAGTACATTTATTTGCTCCTTGTGAAACCTTCAACACCCAGTGGGCTCATCTCCCAAGGGACACAGACGAGGGCCACATGCAGGCACTGAGCAGACGGCCGCTCTGGTCCGAAGGCCCCGTCGCCCCAAATGCTCCGTGGAGAAGCGGGTCTCCTCTGCAGTGGAGGCCACCGCGGCTCTAAGCCCTTCCCTTGGGAAAGCACGTGCAGACTGCTCAGAAGGGAGCATCAACCAGACAGAATCACCTGCCTCGTTCAGAGAAGGATTATTAGGGCCAGGGATGTAGTTCAGTGGTGCCACACCTGCCTCCTAAGCGCAAGGTCCTGAGTTTGATCCTCAGTAGCACAGAAAGAGACAGAGACAGAGACACAGACAGAGATAGAGACAGACAGAGAGACAGACACAGACAGAGAGAGACACACAGACAGACAGAGAAATAGAAACAGAGAGACAGAAACAGAGAGACAGAGAGAGAGACAGAGATACAGACAGAGACAGAGAAAGAGAGAGACAGAGACAGAGAGATAGAGACAGAGAGATACAGACAGATGGAGAGAGACACAGAGAGACAGAGATAGAGAGACACAGACAGAGAGATAGAGAAATGGACAGAGAGAGAGGAGAGACAGAGGGAGAGAGAGAGAGAGATGGGTCATTAAATACCCTGCCTATAAACCTCCTAGATTAAATCCCACTGGCCACATGCAATGCTTCCCCCAGCTGTTTCCACTGAAGCTGGCATAGATACTTTGGAAGAGAGAAGTGTGTGTGTGTGTGTGTGTGTGTGTGTGTGTGTGTGTGTACACAGGACACCTATTTTCAATAAATCTCAGGGACAGATATTTAGTTCAATGGTTCCAGCATCTGTCTGGCAAGCACTAGGTCCCAAGTTCAAACCCCAGTACCACATGCCACAGTGCCAGGCGTGGTGGCTCACACCTGTTATCCCGGCACTCTTGAGGCAGAGGCAGGAGGATTGCTGTGCGTTCGAGGCTATGGACCACATAGTGAGCTCAGGGCCAGCCTGAACTAAAAACCAAGACCCTGTCTCGAAAAACTAAAAACAGAAAGAATCCCAGAGGAACTTTCATTTCACAGAACCATGAACTCGTACAGCCCCCTGCACAGCTTGTGGAAACCGGGCCACGAGCAGCCTCGAGGAGACGCACTGTCCGTCTGTCCCCGTGGGGCAGCTCACGTCCACGCGGAGCGGAAGCGGGTGTCCGGCATCTCTCCACACAGACGCCCCATCCGGGACAGGCTCCAGCCCCACCCCCGCCGTCACACCTGACCCCCTGCCGGGGCCCCCACATTCGCCGTCCCTCAGAAGCAGTGGGGACAGAACAGTGCGCCCGGCCCCAGCCGGCGCCTCCCATGAAGCCACAGGCTCAGCACCCGAGTTACAGGACCGGCCGAGGGTTAGCACCTCCTGGCGGCCGCCCAGCGCAAGCTCAGGTGAGCGTGTCAGGGTTACAGAACGTGCACGGGGCATCTTTAATACCGTGGATCGCACGTGGCTGCAGAATTCAACGTGGGACCCAGAGCAACGAGCGGAGGCGTCCAGCCTTCGTGCAGTCAGCGAACTTGGCTCTGAACTCGCCACAGTGGCTCAGCCCACAAAGTCTCTGTGACTCCAACTTTTCTGCTCTCGAGGATCCACTTCAGCAGGAGTGTTTAGGGTTCTGACGACAGGATGGTCAAGAACAAAATCTGGAGAAAATCTCACAACATTTAAAGACCAGGACAAGATTCCTGAGAGGCCTCAGGTGACACAGAAGCCACCAGCTCGGCTGCTGTGGAAGCACCAGACTCGGGAAGGAAAAGTCTGCACTGCACGAGTCTGGAGAGCCGGAGCCTCTGCAGAGACCCACACAGGCTCGGAGAGCTACCGGCAAATTAAACCCCGAGGCGTGTTTGTTTGCCCTCTGCCTCCTTCTCATAAGAGCTGCCTGAGCTGTGACTCCAGTCATTTCAGAGGCAACTGGATCGGAGCTTCCCGAGCCTCAAGGGCATCACGTCAGCCTAGAAAATCCCTGGCTGGGCGTCCACTGTCTGCACGGGCTTCCGCACAGCCTGGCCCGGTGGCAGCACTGGGTTGGAGGCGTGGCCTGGTCCTCGCTGCTGCGCAGGCTGGCCTTCCTGAGTGGCCCCATGCCAGCCCGTGCACAACCCTCCGGAAGAGCATGGCGGAGGCAGCCGGGCCCTGGCAGGGAGAGCCCCATCTGTCTCTCCACAGCTCCTCCCCCTGACAGGAGCCTGCGCCTGCTCTTTAGATGACAGGCGGCCCGAGGTCCCTCTTCCCAAAGGGCTCGGGCTCTGGCTCCCGGCGCTAGGCCATCCGGTGACGCCTGAACAGTCTTTTCCATGGCTCCTGCCCTGACTGCAGGGCACCTGGCTCTCACCTGGGAGGGAGGGTGGTGGCCTCCTCTGCACCAGAGAGGAACAGGTCAGATCAGTGGGGCGCAGCGCCGACAGCAGAGGACCCCGCTGGCCTGTGCTCACCCTGCTGTGGGCAGCACTGTCAGGAGCTCGCCGGCCCCGCGGTGGCCAGTGCCGAGCAGGGTCCTCACTGGTCTCCTAGCCCCGGGCACAGGCAGGGCAGAGAGCCTGAGTGCCAGCCTGAGTGCCAACTCGCGGACCGCGCAGAGCCACAGGGATGTATCTCACAAAGCAATCGCAGCTGTTGTCCGTCCTTGGCCAGCTGTGGCTTTCTCCACACAGACCACAAACTCACACTACACGCACACACATGCATGCACACACACACACACTTAAAATGTACAGAAATACGCTGCAGCACAGCTTCTCTTTTACTCTGGTGTCTCATTACGCTTCAGGGTTTCAGTTATCTGTGCTGCACTCTGCATTTTCCCACCAAGTGTGTGTTTATGAAGATTGTCTTGGGGAGAAGGCAGAGAAAGTCCATCGGGGCCAAACCTGTAAAAGCTCTGCGTCTTTACCCCGATGCCCTTCTTGGAGAGCAGTCTAACTGGTGTCCGTGAGGCTGTCCCAGAACACGCAGGAGTGCAGGACTCGGGTCCTGCGCCATCTGTGCCCAGTACACACGCAGTAGGGACAGGAGGGCACGCACATGGACCAGGGAGGCCCTTTCCCGATAAAAGCGCACTGTGCTCTGCTGAGAGCTCCAGAAAGAAATGCGTTCGTTTTCACACTTGCGCCGCTGGCCACCCGGCCGGGGCAGGTCCTGCCCAGTGCCCCAGGGACTGTGGCAGGGCCGGCCGGGCTGCACAGACTGCACACTCACACTGCCGGAAGCAGAGCCTACCCTAACGCTCACTTGGGAAGATGAGGTAGAGAATCAAGGTGGATGCTTGGACAGTGGGAGCGTTCGGGAATAAGATGAACTCACGAGCATATTTATACAGTTTCAACTTGCAATTGCCACGTAGTTCCTCTCAATACAAACAGATGAATATACACATAAAATTCAGACAAAAGACCAGTGTTTATCACACAGAAGCCAGTGTGAACCTCTTCATTCTCAATGCAGTTGATAACAATACTGTGAAATAATAAAACATTAACCAAGCCATTAAATGTATGGGGAACGCTGGCCTCTCTGTCTGGCCCACATGTAAACACCTAGATCTCGACAGTAACTCACTCTTAGCACGTGGCCAGTTTCTCAGCACGTCCGGGCTGACTGTAAACACCGCTGCCGAGCACGGCCCGCTCTGCCCCGGACCCTGCCGTGTCACAGCGGTGACCGCAGCTGCCTCCTGTCCTCCCGAGGTTAAAGAGGGGAGAACATGTGGCATCTGCGCACTTCCAAATACTACTCAGCCCCGAAAAGGGCGGAGTTATCATTTAGAGCAGGACGGGTGAAGCTGGAGACTGGACTGTGAGTGGAATGAGTTCCACACACATCAGAATCTAAAAAGGTCGATCCCGGGGGTGGAAAGAGCATGGGGCTCCCCGAGGATGGGGAAGCAGGGCGGTGAGGGGTGGGAGAGACCGTTAGCGAGGGCACAGTCGGGCCAGACAGGAGGGGCTTCTGCCCTGCAGCTGGCGAGACTGTCCCACACGCCTCCACATACCTGGAGGTCCGCGCACTCGCACCTCAGAGTGACGACAGCTGCTCACTGCTCAACGTGGAGATAACTCAGGTGTCTACAATGTTCAGATGTGCAAAACGATCACAGGGCACCCTACAAAGATGTGCTGTGATCTGTCAGCAAAAATAAACTTTAAAATTCTGGCGATAAAGCACGCTCATGATTTTACAACCTTCACAGAACAGGGGAAATAAGACAGTTGCTTGGTGAATCCCACCAGTGCTGGCTGGGTCGAACCCTCGCGCGACAGTGGGCTGAGGGTGCTGACTGCAGGTCCTGCAGTCCTGGGCTGGGAATCGCCCTCTGCGGCCATGGGACGCAGAGGCCGAAGTCTGAGGGTTCATATAGACAGTGGGCATCTGTGAGGCTGTGAGCGAGTTCACTTTTCTTTTCCTGTGTGCGTGTGTGCGTTACACTCAAGGCGGCAGCCCTGCTGACTCACAGTGCCCTTGCCCATCGGAAGCCAGCTGCCAGGAGCCCGGGCAGTGTAAGCTCTTCTCTCCGAGCCCAGCTGGGGCCCCAGTGTCCTGCCCCACTGCAGTGAGCGTCCCGATGGGTCACGCCCCGCCTCACCGCTGTCCCCTGCAGGGGCTGAGGAGGCTGCCCCGTCGGGCAGGGGCAGAAGGGCGCCTGGGCTGACTCAGCCACGTCTGGCCTAAGCCTGGGCTCCGCAGCTCCTGAAGCTGGGGAAGGCGCGGAGCACTGTGAGCAAACAGAAAGTAGGTCGGAACCTGGCCTCAGGGCAAGGCACGGCCGACGGAAGGCGCACGGCGAGGACCAGGAGGAGGGACAGGCCGAGCTCCAACAGGCCGCGAAGCTCGAACCAGGGCCAGGCGACGAGGCAGAGGCCAGAGGCGGCCACCTTCTGATGTGCAAGGATCTGCCAGCTTCATAGGTGGAAAAGTCTGGCATTTCCTTTAACTTTCCTTTTTTTTATTTAATGATGCTGAAGGGAAGCTCACTGTGGCAGGCCAAGGTGCCGGGATGGCAGGCCGGGTCCCCCACAGCACGGGCTGCTGGCGAGGCCGCAGGGCGTACGGAAGACCCTTGAGAGGAGGACCCGGAGGTCTCCACTGAGAGGCGAGGGGCGCCTGAGGAGAGGCGCTGTCCCACCGGGCAGGACGCTGGCACCACGCAGGGATGTCTGCACTCCTCCTGTTGAGCACTGCTGGGCTACTTTAGGGTCTATTTATGTTTTTATGTAAGAGCAAAATTTTTTAGCCTAAATTTTAAAAATAACTTAAAACACCTAGCAATTGTTCCCAGTTGCCCATTTTTGTCTTTTTTCCATTCTTCTACTGGAGGGATTCTGTTTTCTCACCCATCTCCAAGACCGCATGGAGCACACTGGTACATTTTGCTCCTGCCGGGCGGCCCTCGGGGCTACTGGCTACCAGCCTGCTTCCCCACAGGGGCAGCCGGGTGCACCACGCGCTGCGGGGTAGCCCGTCCCAGGCCCTGGACCCTGGGCAGCCTGTGGGGCCAGGACCTCCTCTCCACTGCTCAGCAAGCGACCAGAGGAGCCGAGGAGCCGCACCAACATCACAACCGCCGCGTGTCATGCAGACCCACACAGAATTCTACGCCCGGGCCCTGAGGGCCGTGAGGAAGGCGAACGGAGGGTCTGACGACCGTTTGAGTCCGCTCCCCGGCACCGCTGCGGCTGTGCGTCCCTGCCCCACCCGCTGCTACACGCCCCCACCTCACTCCATGTCCACGCCCACGCAGGAAAAGGACCTTTCGCTCTTTGACCCAGGTGGCCTGAGCTCTGGGACCGTCCAGAACAGGGAGGTACTGTCCCCCCACAGGGGGTGGGGCCAAGCGGCCTCTCGAGGCCAGAGGGAGCGGCTGGTCAGGCAACCCCCGGTGCAGGCTCCCCGGGCCTGGAGTGGGCGGGCACCAGAGGGTGAATGGGTTCATAGGCACAGGCATGGAGGGAGGGCTGTGCGGAAGGCCGTGGTGCGTGTCTGTGCGTGTGCTAGTGGGCGTGGCGGGCAGCACCTCCGCCCACACACCCGGAACTTGGGCGGACGTCCCTGTGCGCGACCCTGCACCCTCCGGGACGAGGCCCGCGGCTCCCAGTCTCAGCCCTCCCCGCTCCGGCTGTTCGGCCTCTTCGGACAGAGTAGAAAGCTGTCTGCCTGAATGACTTCCCTTTTCCCTTCTTTTGTCTTTACTTATTTTTCATTTAGTAGATAGTCCCAGGGTGGGCAGTAGCGCAAAGCTGGAACGCTTGCGTGACCTGGAGCCACCCGGAGACGATCCCGTGGCCGGGCAAGGGGCAGGCGCTGGCCCAGGCTTCTAGACGCCCTTGCTCACACAGCCCTCGCGTCTCCGCGGCAGCGGGCGGTCCTCGGGACGCCGACGCACCGTGCAGGAAGGGAGCTAACCAGCGCCGCTGCGGGCTGCTCGCGGGGAGCCCGGCCGGCCTCTCTACCATGGCTGCCCTGGGGCCCCCGCCAGGGCTGGTGCTCACCGCGCTGCTGCCGCTCGAGCGCGCTCCAGGGACAGAGCCCGTGCCCCGCGCCGGCTCCACAGACCCGCAGTTTCCGGCCTTCCCGGGCCACGGGACACCAGGGCGGCAGGTCCACTGGGAAGCAACGGGCTCCCCAGGTCCCCCGATGCGCCTTCTGCACTCTGCTCCGGCCGTGGTCTCGGTACTGAACCACTGAACCGACCTGCACTTCCTCAGAGCAGGAGCCCCTGGCGTGATGTGCACTTCCGGCTGCCACCCCAGGCCCCACCTCACCCAGCTCTGTGTGCAGGGAGCTTTGGCTCAGGGCTCGGGAACTGCAGCGTCGCAATTCACTTTTTTTTTTTTTTTAAAGCAATGCAAACTTTACAGCTCATAAACTTTCATTGGATTTATAAAGGTAGAGCTTGCTTTGGAATGTCTGCTGGAAATTGCTTTTTACATACTTGAAAGAAAGAAGGAAAGAAAGAAAGAGCAAGGGAGAGAGGAAAGAAAGAAGGAAAAACAAAGGGAAGGGAGAGAGAAATAAAAAGAAGAAAAAGGGAGAAAGAAACAATGAAAGAGGGTGTGAGGGAGAGAAAAAGAAAGACTCAGAAAGCCTCTGTAGCAACCAGGCCGTCCCAGCACAGCTGTGGATATCCTTGCTGAGCCACCAGGCCTGACCCTGGAGGCTGTGTGGTCGGTCAGCTACTCGTGCTGGGCTGGGGGAGGTAAAGGCCAGAGCTCAGCCGAGCAGGTTTTGCCAAGACTAAAAGGCCTGGGACTGGAGTTCTGTGAGAAAGCAGGAAGAAAACAGCCAGATGCCACTTCTACCGGGCAGGCTGTCCAGAACTCGGCCTGCAGAACACACATTTGCCAGCGATCAGAAGATACAGCACGGTGAGCCGTGCTCTGCAAAGACAGAACTCCATACTGTGGACTCCGGCCCCCACGGGCACTGCAGGGCCAGAGCCGCCTCCCTCCCCGCACACCCTGCACATCTGGCCAGCCGCTGGACTCATGGGAGGTTTTCTTTCAGTTGGCCTTGGCTTCTCCGCAGTGACAACTCCTAAAACACACAATCCTGTTATCAAGAAATGTCGGCTTCCTGTCGTCCAGAAATACATATGGTATTTTGTTTATGAATCATAATCTATTTACTGGCAAACTGCATGCGACGGCCAGAAGAGAGCACACAATCCAACGGAAGCCCTGACTGAGGGCGCAGTGCTGGCACCACCGGGCTTGGCGCCTGGCGACGGCATCTTACCCGGGCCCAGGAAAGCCCGGCACCTAAGTGAGCCTCGCTGCGGGCTCCGTGTCGGAGCCTTCGGAGAGGCACTGGGCGGGCAGCCCCGTGCCCAGCCTCCGCACACGCCGCGCTGCGCACAGGTGGGCTTCACAGGCAGGGTGACCACGAGGCCCTTCTGCGCGGGGCCTCAGACATGCTCCGCACTCCGCACTGCACGCCGGCCTGTGCCGCACGCGGGCAGAAGCTCTTCCCTAGCAGGCGGACTAAAGAGCCAGCTGGGCCCCTCGGGCTGAGGAGTCCCCTCGCCTCTCTCCTGTCAGCAGCGCCCTCGGTAGCTGTGCACAGCCTCCTCCGAGCCCCACCCGGGGCTTCCTCACTCCGTCTGTCCTCCACGCGGCCCGCCCGGCACCTTCCTTCCTGCGCGTTCCTGCCCTGGCGCTTGCCGGGTCAGGCGCCACGTCCCCGAAGCCTTTGCCTCGCCTTGCTGGGATCTGAGAAAACAGGAAACAAGTCACTGGAACTTGCTCCTTTCCACACAGCTTCCGGCTCAGTTGGTTGTGCAGCAGGCCTAGGTTTTAGGAAGCAAAGCGGGGGGGGGGGGCACCCAGAAGGAGCGATGCGGAGGGTCTCAAGTGGTCCCAGGGATGTCAGCGAAATTTCTCTGGAGCTACAAACACAGACTGCAGCATCTACCGCAGAATGTGACGGTGTCACTCACAGGAAATCTCTACACACTCAGTTCTGCTGGGAGACACTGTAAATAGCCTAAAAGTTGTACATGACCAAAGCCCCCTGAGGCTCTTCACTGTGGTGGGCCGTGACGGCTGCTCCCCAAAGATGGCGGCTGGCAGTAAGCCAGAGACTGCTGCTTAATACGAACCAGCTGACCACAGGTCTTACGTGGTATCGCCCGTGCTCGGTGGGAGGGGCCTCGAGAGGAGAATGTATATAAGCACCCGACGGGTGGTGGTGGGTGGTGGTAATAATAATAATAATAATAAAGCTCAAGCTTGCACTCCGCAGTTGCGGCTCTCTGCGGGATCAGCGAGGGTCGCGACACTTCACAACATTTCAAAATTGATTTTAAAATATCAGTTGTTTCAAAATTCAAATATCTCAACCTAGGAGGCTTTCATCTTTGGAAGCAGAGACAACAGGACACCTTAATCTATTATCTCAACTGTTTTAATGAAAAAAATGTTGCGTATTGTATTTGTATACATTTAAATGTAACCATGACCTGAAAAAGGAGGAGTCCTGGAAAGCCAAAACACAAGTGCACTTCGGAAGCGTCTGCCCTGGCCTTGTGACAGTGGAGGGAGCATCGCAGAGCACAGAGGCCGGCGGGCGGCTCCCCGGCAGGGCCCTGGGTGCGGGCCTCACGCCTGCTCCAGCGCTCCCGCTCGCTCTTTCGACTCCATTACGGCTGCTCCACCATCCTTTTCCAGCACACGAAGCTGGCCCTGGGGTGAACCTAGCACAGAAGGCGGCGGCAGGGACCGGTCTGTGTCTACAGGAAAAGGGAGAAGAGCGCCGCCCAGCGCTCACGCCGGGACTCAGGCGGCTTCGTGGGCCGAGGAGCCGGGAGCCGCAGTCTGCGCGAAGGCGGTTCCCCGCTGGAGGCGCTGGAGGGGGCCCCCCGGGCTCCTCCCCGCTGGAGGGGGCCCCCCCGGGCTCCTCCCCGCTGGAGGGGGCCCCCCCGGGCTCCTCCCCGCTGGAGGGGGCCCCCGGGCTCCCGGCAGCGGAAAGGCACTCCCTTGTGAGGCAGCGTGTGCTCCCGCCTCCCTGCGACGGTGCTCCCGGAACAAGAGCTGAAAGAACACGAGCTGCACCTCCGAGAATCCAGAGGGCGAGCTGAGGCCAGAAGCAGCTGCCCAGAGAGGGACGCTGGCGCTGGACATGCAGCAGAAGACAAGCTGGATTTAATATATTCACCTAAACAAAACTAAAGACTGTGAAGATAAATAGTAGGATTTTTAGAAGAACCAAGGGAGAAAAAACTTAAAAGAAATGAAAATATACATATTTTTTAAAAGCTGGGTAGTTACGGCAATCACGGGTTTGGGGTGGGAGGTGTGAGGAAATTATCCCATCTGCACCGGGAAGGCGGCGGCCCCTCAGCGGGGCTCCTGAGTGACGGGCGGAGGCAGGGCGGGGCCGAGGCCGGGGTGCGCACGCGCACTGCCCAGGCTTCGCGGACATGCCAGCTCTTCAGTGGCACTGACTGTCCAGCGACACAGATGAGGAGGAGCCGAGAAACGGACATGCATGACATCTTAGTGAAAGTCAAGAACACCAGAGACCAAGAAAATGCTTTAAAATCAGCCAGAGGGGAAAGCTGGAGGACTTCAGAACGCAGAACCACTAGCAGGAGCCAGCGCGGTGAGGACTCTCGGTCTTCAGCCTGACGGGAGTTTCTGCTTATTACGCAGCTCAGATGTAGCAGCCCGGCCGGGACAACCAGAAAGCACGTTAAAGACAAAGTTATGAAACACAGGTCTGCAAATACTGAACCTCAAGGAACATAGGCCAGTGAGAAGAAGAGAGAGGACACAAACCCTGTGGGGGCTCCGGGCCCACCGTGGGAGTGGGGACGCCGGGGCGAGGATCGGGGCCGTGGGAGCCGCAGGGCGCGGGGGCGGGTCCCGGACGCAGGGCGCGGTGGGCAGTCAGCGCAGGGTGCGGGAGGCTGCCAGAGTGGGCGGAGCTCCGGGAGATGAGGGGCAGCGCCTGCGCGCCAGCTCCCCGCAGCACCGACAGAGATTGCAAGGTCTCTTCGGGAGCGGGAAAGACCTGGGCACAGACCGAGTGCTACTCTGACTCTGCCTAGCACTACAAACGACACCCCAGAGGACCCAAACATTCTTAGATAGCTTAATTGCATTCCGGAGAGGAATTTTAAAATATCCAGCATCCAACAAAGTAAAATTTACAAGGTAATCATCTAATTAAAATTACTACATTCCTAAAGAATCTGAGGAGTATGACCTGTAGCTAGCAAAAATCAGTCAAAATCTCCCACTTCACCAAGTATTTAAACTAGCAACAAGAAAATCAAAGCAGTTAACATGGTCATATTCTATGCATTCATAAAATTAAGCAGAGCTACAGAGGACACTAAGAAAATAACGTGATTGGGACAACACTATAGCTTCTGCTATCAAAGTGCACTGAAAGGAAGTCACGGCAGATTAGACTTTGCAGAAGGAAAAGCCAGTGAAGGGGAGGCCTCCGGTGAGAGACCGGCCCGCGTGCGGCTCACAAAGGGAAATCGGCCGGTCAAAATGCAAAGGGCACCAGGCAGCTCGGCATCCACGTGGCTGTGCCCTGGGGCTGGCCCAGTGTCGCCCACACTCGGCGACGCTGAGCACAGCAGAGCCTCGAGCTCGGTGAGACGGGAGGAGACTCTCCCTGCGGCAGACGTGTCCTGTGTCAGTGCTTCAGAGCAACAGTGTGGGAAACCTCAGAGGCCGCTTCGCGAGAGGAGCCGCAGTAAATGCAAAGGAGCAGAGATGCAGCGAGAGCAGGCTGCTGTACCAGAAGCAACAAAGTAAAAAAGCAGCGAAACATCATTTTTCAAAGGCCCTTAAAGAAGGGCGGAACTTCCATTCGCTGCAGGACCGTCTTCGGGAAGGGAAGGGAAGGGAGGCTCACTGGGGAGGTTTAACTTGTCTCTGCCCAGAGGCTGCCCGTGGCAGTACGGGCTCTGTTCTCTTGCTCCCCGGTCAGCCGGCTCACCAGCCCCGAGCCTGCACCGCAGCCGGAGCCAGCGGGCTGGCGCGAGACAGCGCCCACCTTCCTCAGGACACATCGGAAGCGAGGTGAGCGGGCGTCTCGCGTGCTGGTGTGGGCCGCAGGGCCGGGAAGCTGGACGGCACGCACCCTCTAGGCAGGGACTGGCTTGGTGGAGAAAAGCAGAACAGTGTCCAGAACCCATAACACCCAAAATATCCATGACGCAGTTACAATCCACTCATTCTCACTAGAACCAGGAAAACTGTAACCTGAAGGGTAAAAGGTCACCAGACAGCGACACTAAGGCACAGCAGTTGGTAGAAGTATCTGGCACGAATCTTAAAGTGACGGCATAACATGTTTCAACATGCAGTTGTGAATCATCTTAAAACAAATGGTAAAACAGAAAATCTCAATAAAGAAATGAGAGTTACTAAAAAAATTTAATGGAGGTTGTGGAACCAAAAAATATAAACATAAAATTTAAAAACATATTACATGAGCTTAATAGGAGATAAAAGAGGGCAGAACTTGCAGGGCCCATAATACTGATTATGCCCCAAGCAGGTTCTAAAGAGTTAACCCTGCAGCTGGCTCCTTTTTAGCGAGTCTGACTGAAGTTCATGTGACTCACGGAAGCACCTCTCATAAGCCTGCAGGGCGGTGTGATCTCCCCCTCACAGTCACAGCTCAGACCACAGCAGTGGCCTGTGGCGCTGTGGGGCTCAGCACGAGACAGCACAGTAGCCAAGGCTGGAGGAACTTGCACCCAAATTCCACCCCTGACTAAAATCTTGACTCGGAGGAGAAGATCCTATTTAAACCCTCTATTTTGTCTGTTGTGTTCCTAATTCAAGGGTGCTTCGTCCTGTCCTGTGCAAGCCTTGCCTGACCTGCTCCCCACTTCTCTCTTTCCTTCTGATGTAGCATCTCCAGCCCTGTGTTGTACACTGAGCAGGAGAGCGGAGCCCACAGCCGAGCTCCCCAGTGGACGTGATATGATGAACGAGAGGGAAAACCCTCCACAGGATTTACTTAACCTGAGAAAGAAAATATAGGCTGGAAGATAAATAAGTAGATAAGTAAATAAATAGGGGTTCAGAGTTTGTCCTGATTTATCTTCTGGGCAAAGGAAACACAGTGGAAGGAGCCAGACAGAACGGATGCGTTTCTGATCAAAGGGCTGCGCCGTCCCATCCGACGGAAGGAGGGCTACGGGACGGGTCACACTCAGAGGGCAGAGACGCCTATTGCCTGTCCTCTCTCAAGGGAGCCATGTTCCAGAAATACACCAGAAACAGAGGTTGCAGCAGAAAGACAACGATTTACCAGGAAAATATCCATCAGAAAAGGAAGTGCCAAAGCGAGCCCTGCAGATCCGAGGAAAAGACGCCACGAGAATGTGTCCCACGCAGGCCGGGCCGCCCTGGAGCTGGCGACGAGGGAGGGCAGATGGCCTATGAACCTCTCAGTCTCTATGACCAGAGAGTGCTGAACAGGCAGAGGAGCCACGGGCACGGGGCACGCTGGACGGCGACAGTGGCAGCGCACCGGCGCAATAGCACTACACGGACATTACTGGCTCCGGGTGTCCTAGGGCCACGAGAGCACCCAGGGTGATGAGCGGAAGAGGAGCACAATAAACCCACGGGAAACTACTGCAGTAAAATACCCAAGTCCGATCTGCTGGTGCATGCAGGTAATTCTAGCAACTCAGGAGGCTGAGGCAAGAGGATCACAAATTCTAGGCGAGCCTTGGCCCTATCATTTCCTAGTAACAATTCACAAATCACCTTTTTCAGCTCATGTGGAGAATTTGACTGGAGACTGACTTCGTAACCTACACGCATTACAGAAATACACACCCAAAATAAGAAGTGTGTTTGGTATGGACGCACAGAGACGGACATTTATCAGTCAGCAAGTGAAGTTTCCTGGGAAGAGGCTGTATACCACTTGAACTTTTTAACTGGCAGCAGCGTGCTCCCCATGTGCTGGGCAGGACACGGCTGAGCCTTCCCATTAGCAGTGTGCCGAGCCGGCATCAAACTACGGAGAAGCAGCTGGATCAGCTCAAGGATTGGCTGAAAGACAGCGGCGGCGAGCAGCCCATGTCCACAGGAGCCTCTCCTGTGCTGGCCTGGGAGGCCACGCCGTTCCTCTCTGGCTTCTCAGCCGCGTCCTCCCCAGGGCTGTGTCCTGCACCTCCACACGGCAGAGCTGGCGGAAACACATTCCCGAGTTGCTCCTCAGACTAGGGAAGGTCCCCCTCGTTTACGAATCTGCTCTGGATTTTTCCAACACACGCCTGGCCACATGTCTTGGGCTCCGCTGTACAGATCTCTCCCTGCGGTCTTGAGACGGGGCAGTAACTACAGGGGCGTCTGTTTCCTCATTTCTGAAGATAAAGTGACCGTCCAGGACAGCTCTAGTGTCCCACGTGGGGAAGAGTCCACTACACTGAAGCTGTAGAAATCTAAGGCGAGTCAGCTCACGTGGACCCCACGCACAGCGCTGCCTCGGGGTCACTGGTGCCGGGACCACCCAGACAAAGGAGCTCAGCGGAGGAGGGCTTTCCACGACAGCAGAGGGGCCTGCTCCCCGAGCGCCTGCCACAAAGCCCAGGCCGCTGTGTGGCTGTCGTGTCCAGGACAAACGCGTTTAAACAGCAAAGGACTCCCCGGTAACGAGTGGGTCTCACAGCCTCACGCCAGTGTGTCAGCGCTGTGTCCTGCGAGTGTGCGGAGGGCGGCGACAGCGAATTCTGAAGACACGTGCAGAGCCCGGAACACGCGCCGCTCACAGCGGCCAGCGCTCCGCAGCACAGAGGAGCAGGGCCACCGGCAGCCACAGGGCGCGCCGCGAGCTCTGCACGCCAGGACTGGTCCGCGCCGGCGGGCCAGGTCTCCGCTCAGAGCAAGCTCTCAGAGATAATGCACAAGGACGCCGGCCGGGCTGAGCTCGGGCCACGGCCCTCAGCCGTCCGCCCGCAGCGCCTGGCCTGCCCGCCCGGAGCCTCCCCAGCTCTCGAGAGGTGTCCCCCTCCCGGCTCCTCGGGCCAAGCAGAGCCAGGGGCCGGGGCTGCGGGCGGCCTCTGTCCCTGCCCCACGGCCGGGCGCTGTGGGCCACCGTCGCCCACTGCCACAGCTGCTCCGCTTCCGGCCTCAGTCCTCTGCCACTTGGGTGCCGCGTGACGTCTGAGCCAGGTCGTCCAGCTTCCCCCAGCGGCGCTACGTCTCCCTCCCCCAGCTCCCCTTACCAGGTACCGACTCCTTTGTGCATACGAGCTCAGTCACTCAGAGACGCGGCACCGCCTGGCATCTTCATGTAACTGTCCCTGAGACACACGCCCGTGTGGCCTCCTCACCCGGAGGGCGTGCCCACTACGGCCTCTGCAGCCACCAGGTTCTGAGTCCACGTTAGCTACCCAAGGGGTGCTTCTCCCCACCCAGCCGTAAACTGATAGTCATTTGTTAACAGGATTGTGAAGCTACATGATGCTGTAAAATGCACACTCCTCCATCACTTTATGAATTTTAGAATTTCAGAATTGGTTCTGATATAAAGAGACACAGAAACATTTTTTTTGGTCAAGATTAAGTAGAAATGTCCTTAGGAAAAAAAAATCAGTTTACTGGGAGACACTGGATAGTTCTTACGACAGTCGCATTTATGCTCTGGACTCAAAACAATACTCATGTGTCTCCGCCTAGAAGTTCACCAAATATATATGACATTGAAAGTCACAGTGCTGATCAGAACCATGAGAAGGTACAGCCTGGGTTTGCACATTGATCCCACTGACGGCAAGGAAGGAAAACCCCACAATTCCCCTTCAGCATTTATCGTCAGCTGCCCCCAGACACACAGCCAGCAGCAGCCCCTTCGTCCCTCAGTCACTGCGGCCACCGCCATCTGAACAAGGCCGGAAGGTCACGGGATTCCTGAGCTTTAACCTGGGCCCCGCTCCAGTGTGAGATCTCACCCTACCCGGCTCTGCCCTGTAGGCACTGCCAGCTGCCTTGGTTCCAGACTGACCCTCATGGGACGTGGACCTGATCCCCGAAGCCCCGCCTCCCACGCAGGGGCAGAGGGGCCGTCTCGGCAGAAGTGTCCCAATGGCTCTGCCGCAGCACTCGCCACCGCAAGTCTCTTAGTGCACCCGCTTTGTCCGCAGAGTTTTACCGTGGGTGTGACGCAGGCCAACGTGTACACACCGGAGCGGGCGCTGGCGCGTCCCCGGGGAGCCGCCCCAGGACACAGGGCTACTGGGCGTTTGATCATGACTTAATTCGTGACAGAATAAGAGGAAAAACAGACATAAATCAGATGCACTGCCCAGTGTGACCTTCACAGGAGCTGCTTATGAGTCTGAGGTTTGGCCCTGAGACCCACAGTGGTCACGGCTGCTGACACACACGCGAGCAGGTCACAGAGGACACCGCACAGGGTGCACTTGTCTTCAGGGTGGGACCCGCAAGGCCTCACCCAATTTTGGCTTCACAACCTTACTCCAAATCAGGCAAAGGGCGGGGAGCTGCAGGGGAGAGAAGGCAGCACCCACCAGCCTGGCTGCCCAGCCCGAGTGGCTCTCGAACACGGAAGCCAGACACCGGTGCCCAAGGCAGGCTGGTTCAGCCGGGAGATCGGAAATCCTGAGAGACCCTTTGGGGCGATTCCGGTCTTCAAGGTCTCTGTGCAAAATAAATTCTGACAAAGAGCTGTACATCATTTAGGGGATAAAAACTAGTAAGGAATAGTGTGGAATAGAAACAAAATCTGAAGATTCAGTGCACTGAGGCAATAAAAATAGCAACACTGAATCATACCCGTAAAAATGAAGAAAAAGGAATCAAAACGTTCAAAGGTGCACGTGCAAGTGCAGAGCAGCACGAGGCAGGCGAGCGCCGTCCCCGGGGACAAACACACGCCCTGACGCTCGCGAGGAGGCCGCCCAGGGCCGTTCAAGGAGGCCTTGGGCTCGGCGCGGGTGCGGCGCGAGGAGGCTTCTCTCTCCCCTCACCGCGGCGAAGCGCGCAGCCGCGGGGCTCACTGCTGGGAGAGCGGCGGGCACTCGAGAGGTCTCGCAGCGGCACAGCCACGCCCGTCCCCGCCGGCATTGTCCTCCGACACTGACCTCCCGCGGGCACTGGCGCCCACCTTCCTCACCCTCGTGGCTTCCGGCTCGGCCACACGGCGCACTTACTGCGCTCCACCCCGCGCGCGCGGTACTCTGTGTGCGCTCACGCCGCTCTCCGCTTCAGCCAGCCAGCTCTGGCGGCCACCTGGGCGGCCTCCTCCTCGGCCCACTGTGAATCGTGCTGGCGTGGACAGGTGCCTGCCTGCACTCTTTTTCAGTTCTTCGGGCTCACACCTACTAGTGGAACTGTGAGAGAATACGGCAGCTCCATGCGTACTTTTGAAGAATTTCCAAAATGTTTCCCACCGTGCTATGGCCGTGCTATGTCACACTCCCTCCAGCAGGGTGCGAGAGCTCCAGTTTCTCCAGATTCCCGTCGACCCTTCGGATGATGTCTGTTTATTTCAGCCATTCCAGTTGATGTGAAGTCGTGGCACGTGGCCATTTACCTGTATGGACCTAAAGGCTGATGAGGCTGAGTTTTTTTCATTTGCCGGGAATTTGCATGTCAGAGTGGGACTGTGGGCTAGAATTTTTCTGAGACCTCAGGGAGGATCAAGGCACTGAGCCTGCACTTTAAAAATACCTATCACCAATCTGTCCAACCATCTGTCTTTGCTGGGGACATTTTAAGAGGTGCAAACGTTGAAAAATGGTGAAGGAATCAAACTGTTTGGCTTACACAAACTCTTCCCAGGAACTGATCCTAAGGAAAGAAAGAAGTTTATGTGTGATAACACTCACCATGTTGCACAGACACCTATATCCCTACGGTCATTTCCATATGGTTCAACATGGTCCAGACAGGGAACTGATGTCAACTGGAGGGTGTATGACAAAGAGCACGTGGAATACTATGTAGCCTCAAAAGAGGGAACTTCTGTCACTACGGCCGAAGCAGATGGGCCAGGAGGACACCACCTCGAGCAGGCCAAGGGAGACACACAAAGTCAGAGCTGCGTGACCTCAGTCACCTGTGGGCAAATGTGTCCTCACAGGGGCAGAGGAGAGAGGCAGTCACCGGAGGAGGGAGCAGAGGGCCACATTTCAGGGGGCTTCAAGGAGCTATGACGTTCTTTCCCCCGCCAAGAACTCATTTTCCCCACTGCCTACAAAGCCTTCGGGTCCCGGGGCCCTGTGCACCTGGCTCCTGCTCCGTCCTGACCCGCGGTCCCATGGAGCCCCTTCAACCCGCACACAGCTGTGGCTGTTAGGGTGACACCGCTGCCCCTCTGGGTCTGCAGCGTCTGTTTCCACCGCCCTGGGCACCCTTCCGGGGTCCCTGCGTCCCTACCACCCACCTGTGGGCAGGAAGCCGGGCGTGCAGGGCCTGCCCGGCACTCAGCAGAGAACGTGCACAGAGGAAGGCCACAAGGAGCCATTGGGGCCAAGGTGGGGGGCAGACGAGCACAGCCAGGACCGTTCAGGTCTAATTTCATTGGTGGTTTGCGGGGCCTACTTTTGGGGAAAACATTCTGAACATTAATAATGCAAGATATAATATCATTGTCAAAATTAAAATACAGCATTTGTATTTCTTCCTGAAGGAAGTAAATACAAAATGGTGGTTTTCAGTTGTATCTATAAAAATAAGGGTGAGATTGCAGCTACAGTAGTGTCCTGACTTCGCAAGACAAGAAGCCAAAGGGCACCTGCAGGTGTCCTGACCCGGGGGGAGCAGGCGGGACGCAGCGGCAGGAGCGCCGGAGCCGCAGGTGGAGCCGCTCTTGGGGCCTTGAAGAGCAGGACTGCACACTGAGCACGTGCGAAACACACACCATAGAAAGATATGTCCGGTGAAGGGAAAGAACTTGAAATAATAATGATACATGTTTTCAAAGCCAACAGTGAGTAATAAGTGGTAAATCATTTGTTTATAACACTTTCATACTAATGTCTACAATACTAATTTCTATATATTCTCTTGTTTCATAGGAATCACCAGGATATACTTAAATCTTTCCCCAAAATGATTGTTAGGTGTGAGTGATATTAGTGCTTCTTTGCCAATCTTTGATCTTTAAAATATATTCTTGAAAGCAAGATGAACTGTGTTAAGTCCACACTTGTTAGCGTGGCTTCAATTGACAAACTCGTGATCTAAGTCTGGAAGCACAGCAGTCTCGAAAGTGACCTGAAGGTTGGCTCACTGGCACTACCCACCCTACACTTCCCGGAAGAGCAGCACCAGCCTTGGCAGACTCTGTACCCTCTGAGGCCCTTGAAACGCCCCATGCTATCTAAACTGAGCACACGCAGGCAGAGCAGGGTGTCGGCTGTCTGTGAGCGAGGTGATCTTTACGCCCTCCCTCGCAGACCCGCTTAGTGCTCTTATTGTAAATCATTCACACTAGAAATGCTGCATCAGGACACTGAGGTTAGGGAATTTGTTATTTAAGCAAACAAAATCAATCCCAGATCGTTGAGACTTCCTGCTCTGCGCTCACCCTACAAGGACTGGCAGGGGGGGCTGCGAGTGTGGCACATCATCATGGGGTCCCCCGGCTGCTGTGCGCCCCAGGCCGAAGCTCATCAGCCACCACAACTGCCCCCTCCCGACGGCCTCAGTCCAGTCTACGCGCTCACCGCTCCTTGCCTTAAGTGCAAATGGCAACTCCAACTTCCTTTCGCAAAGGAAACGGACGCCTGGGAAAGAGTCACCCAGGGCAGCCTGCCGATGACCCTCGGCCTACAGCCCGAGAGCAGGGCGCGGACCGGGGCCAGGGCGGACGCCGAGTCACCGCAGCCCAAGGCCAGGGCCGGCAAGCACCGGGCCAGAATGGAGCAGGGGCCGTGGCTGCCGCACCTGCATTTCCTGCTAGGCGGCTGCAGATGCCTTGTTCAGTATGGAATATCCGCACTGGGGCAGGGCGCCAGGCACCGGAAGAGGGGAAAAGGCAGTTTCCGGCCACGACTAGGTCCCGCTCTCCTGTGAGAGCCGGAGGATCGGGCCGCACCTCTGTTGAGGAGCTCGCTGCAGCCTGGCTGTTCTCGGGCCCTGGGCGCCCACAGGGACCGGCCACTGCCAGGCCAGCTCGGCCCTGGAGCCGGCCACCTTCCAGCCACCACCCCTCTTCCAGTCTCCTGAGCCGAGCACGGTGCCAAGGGGGGCGGGCGTGTCCCGGCACTGGGACATGCAGCTGGGCTGCTGTAAATAAAATACACCTGGCACTCAGGGCCAGGTATGCGCACACGCTACTATCAAAACTGGTTTGGACCAAAACTTCGAACCAGGAAGAAATTTCCCACACACTGGGGAGTGAGGCAGAGCCCAGGAAGGGAAGGCAGTGGCTGCAGGGCTGCACCGTGGGAACCCCTGGGGACCCCCTGTGCTGCTGAGCTGCGCCAGCGTTGCTGAGCGGAGAGGGTCTGCGCCAGGCAGCACAGGACTCCAGGGCGGGCCGGGAGGAGGGGGACTAAGGAGCCTCTGGAACCAACCGTAGGTGTGACGTCACCACTGCCCAGAACCCTGCGGCCCCACAGGCCCCTTCACAGACTGAACCCTCCATGCTGAGCCACGCACAGCTGTGCCTGGCTCGGACTGAGCTGTCCCTAGTCTTCTGGTTGTGTGTGACCTCGGGCAAGAAGCACAACCCGCCAGCTCACGCTTCCTGGGCATGTGCCACAGGGTCCCATCAGTTTCTCGACCAGCGTGATGCCAATTGCCACCTTCCCTTCGAAGTGGAGTACACTGAGGCACGGGGGTATGGTGCCGAGTCACCCTTGGGCCTAGCTGGCCTCAGGCACGAGCTGGGGCAAACGCTCACCGCGCGCTCCTCACCACCCAGCGCGGCCTCTCCTGCAGAGCGCCCTAGCCTCCCCTGCTCCGCGTGGCTCTGGCCACGACTCTCCTCCACGGCGCCTGAGCTCTGGTGCCTGGCTCTGGGCATCAGCGCTGCTCACGGGCCTCACTCCAGGACGCGGCTGCAGCCGAGGGAGGGGACGAGCCGGCTTTCCACACAGCCTCCGACAGCCGCTAGCCTCGCATCCGGGACAGGAGCTGTCTCCCCACCAGGCTGTCGACAGCTGGCCAGCGGCATGGCGGGTGCAGGTGCAGCCTGCTGAAGCCAGGGCAGGCCCACACGGCCCCTCAGTCTGGACCTTCTAGTTGTGGAAAGTGGGGCTGGGGTCCCCCTTGCACAGGCAGGTAAGAAGGAGCCACACCCTGGTTTTCATGTTGTATCGGGGGGCTGTGGGTACCCACGTCAGGGGCGGGGCAGCATGGGAGGGGATCTGAACCTGGGCCCTTCAGCCACAGGTGTGCATCCCTCACGTGTACATGCACACACACTCATGCACACACACACTCATGCACACATGCACACAACCTGTCAGCTCTAGTCCCTGGCACAGCATGGAAACCAGAGGATTTCCTGAGGGTACAGGACAGACCTGCCAGCTGGCCGCGGGGCCCAGACCGTCACCAGTGAACACGGAACCTCGTCAGCCGGCCATGCTGCGGTGCTTACAGGCCTCCAGTCGGGGTGCCGGGCCACTGTCCATCCTGAGATCTGTGCCCACGGTGTCCGGTTTCTCCCCTGAATGGACGTGTCACACGGGGGTCTCGTGCTTTGAGTGGGGAGGGGACCAGGAACCCGCACTGCCGCATCTGGGACACTGGGCTTCTGGCAGAGGGGTGTGGCCCTCAGAGGAGGAAACAGACCCAGCGTCCCCCCCAGCGCATCCGGGGGCCAACACGAGGGGCCGCTGACCACAGCAGAGGAAATTAGCAAGGGTGACGAGGTGGGAAAACAGCATCCTGGACCCAGCACCCGAAACACTCACGCCAGGGCTCTACCAAGGGTCTCGCCCTGGGCGGCGGCAGGAAGAGCCCGAGCACCCGCCGAGGGGAGGAGGCGCACGGCCAGGCTCAGAGGCAGTGCCCCAGGGTTGTGTGCGCAGGGGCGGCGGGCGGCGGCTCCTCTGTCTTCGGCTGGACGCTGGCTCTGCTGTGTCCCGTGGGCAGCTGCCCACAGACCAGGTGAGGGCGGACGGGGTACCTGGATGCCTCCGGGAAGAGCAGAGCCCAGCTGGACCGAGAGAGAAGGAGCAAGTGGCCGGGGAATCCGCGGCCTTGGGGTCCCTCTCGGTCGATGCCCTGTGCGCAGCCACTGTGCATGGCGGCACCACGAGGAAACTCTCTTGGCGGCTGTGAGCACCTGGTTGCTCCAGTGCCGCATAAGCACCCACGTGCGAGAGACGGTGCCCGCTTGCCACAGGGTGAGGGTCAGACACTCCCCTTCTCTGGGCTCTGTCATGACAACTGAAACTGGTCTGGAATTTATTTAAGTAACCTAATTTTGATGGAACGAAAATATTTGAGTTAGGAACAGCATGTCTCCGCTGCACCTCAGACTCAGGGCACCCCTCTAGGACCCTGCTTTGGAAAGAAGAGGGGCAGAGTCAGGTTTCAGCCCTGCACAATGGGACCTTTAACCAACTGCCAGCCAGGCACACACTAAATCGGCTTTAAGGAAACCTTTACTGCTGCCAGTTAATATTCACGGGACTCGGGGGTGGGGGGCAAGAAGCCACAAGGACTCAGTGTTTATAAACGCTACTGTTGTCACCGAGCACATGTCTTAGACTCCTGTGAGATGCCGAGAGTTTCCTTACCCTGGCGCTGAGGACACAAGTCTAAACCTGGGAGAGAGACGGCTGGGAGAAAACTGAACACCTGCACACGGGCACTCGATGGTCCTGAACTGGAGTCCCACTCCTCTTGAGAGAAAATGAGCCGCCTGGGTCCTTCTATTTTCATTTACCACTGTCTTCAGCACAGAACAGCGTTCAACATTTACAACCTCGAGGACCAAGACAGCGTTTGCCCTTTGATTTGAAAATTTGCCACTTTCTATTTACAGATGCCAAAGAAGGCCAAGCTTCAAAATTAGGATATCAAAACAACTGAGTTCGTGTTTGCAACTCCGACAGTGTAACCATAACTCAGCTGCTGGAGAAACAATAACATCAGCAAAGTGAACTCGGCCTGAAACAGCAAGCTGGTATTTCCATTACCCACACGAACAGTATTTCTGCAGTTTATATAATTTGATCATTAAAAAATGCTCGAGGCTGAAAACCTACTCTGTCCATTTTGGACGCTGAGCCAGGCTCTGTAGTTTGCCTGTCTTCTCTTTTACGCCCTTCCAAGAATGTATTAATATTAACGCTACACATGCACCTGCACCCAAAATAATCTGCAACAGCTGACGGGCTGAGGCTGCTGTGTGCACACTTGTGTTTTTGGAGGAAACACGCGATATCCTGAAACTCAACTTCGAGTGAGTAAAGAGCTCAACTTTCTTCTAACTCCATCTTTTAACACCTCCTCTTGTCTATTGCTTATGGCATCAGAAATACTGGAACTTCCTTTTGGAACTTAAACTTTGCTAGAAATAGGATTTGAGTTGGAGTCTGCTTTGTGACTTCAACTTCCTCTGAGGGGCTCTCTGTGGGCTGAGGAGGGCTTTTGTCTTCTCCAAGGACAGTGGGCCGAGGGAGGGGCCTATGTCTCCTCAGGTTGTGACTAGCTCAGGTGCCACTGCAGGAAGAACCTGTGTAGACCACACTTGTGTATGAACACAAAGATCTCTGACAAGACACAGGCACACTCTTCTCAAGAAGCCCAAATACTTAGGAAGAAAGTTTCAGAAGAGCAGACCTGATGCCACAGGACTGGGCAGGCCAGGAATTCCCAAGAAGTGCCATCAAGGGGCCGGCCCTGTCCATACCCGGGGTGGCTTCTCCTCGAACTCCGAGGAGACACAGACATCTCCGGGGTGCTGATCCCCTGATGTGTCTGGGAGGAAGGGCCAAGGCCTGACCAGAGGGCTGTGTCCGTGTGTACACAGTGCATCTGTCTACATTTCATAAAAGAGAACATGTGGACACATTTCTACATTCCGAGGGAGGAATGCTGTTCAGCATTTCATGTTGCCTTCTTAGTTTGACGGGGGTAGAACTGTGGAAGGTCCTCACTGTGGACACAAACAGAAACGCTGGGCACCATGAGTCAGAAGCGATCGCGAAGCTCCCTGCCCGACTCTCACATCACTCAGCAACCTGAAAGGGTTTGCAGAAAGCAGCAAGATGCACCTATACAAACTCAATTCTTAAAATCTGCTAAGTTTTAATGTACCGACTTCTAGTATCATACTTCTAGTGATGGAGAACTCATTATTCTTGAAAACATCTTTTACTCAGATTGTACTTATGGTTATAAAATCCGTCCTCCTGTTCTGAAGCCACCTGCCTGAGGAACAGCCAAAGGGATTCTGGGTAGGTATTACATAAAGCTGTGCTGCTCTCCTCTCTCCTTGGTCCAAGACTTGAACCTGGTCAAACAGAAACTCTTTTCATCACTATATACAACTGAAATGCTATTATTTAAATATCGTGTTTCTCAAAAATACAGTAATGAGATGACATCTGGCTTTATCAAACATGGAACCACGTCTTAGCCACAGTCTACTCCTCCATGCCGAGGAATCGACCGCGGACACAGCCTCTGGAGGCAGGACTCGGATGTACCAGGCTGCACGCAGTCAGCCAGGCACCAAGGCCAGGTGTCGTGTTGCTCCACCCGGTACACTTCCGGAACTGGCACACTGGTCCATCCGACAGGGACAGGAAGTCATGTGGTGGTGGCCAGGAGATGGCTGGGAAGGAGCGGGAAGAACTAATGGCAGACCTGGGTTTCCTCAAGGGTGAATACTGTTCTGAAACTCACGTTCTGGTGGTTACACTGTCTTTTGAATTAAAAACTAGTGAACTGTGGGCTGGCGATTTAGCTCAGTGGTTCCGGTGCCTGCTTCGCAAACGCAAGGCCCTGAGTTTGATCCCTGATAACCACATACAATGTTGGGCATGGTGACTCACACCCACCAGCAACCAGTACCACATACCACAGTGCCAGGCGTGGTGGCTCACGCCTGTCATCCCAGCACTCGGGAGGCAGAGGCAGGAGGATTGCTGAGTTTCAGGCTTGTGTGGGCTACATAGTGAGCTCAGGGCCAGCCTGAACTACAAAGCGAGACCCTGTCTCAAAAAGAAAAAAAAAAAAAAAAACAGAACTACTGAATTGTATACTTTAAATGGGTGAATTTTATAGTACATGAATCATTTATTAATTTTAAGAGTCACAACCATTTAAAGTAAATTTAAATTTTCTTTCATAAAACCTCATCTTGGTAGGCACTGTCAGCAAAGGAACCGCGAAGTGAAGAAAACAACCAGAAGGCTCCCACCTCGAGGCGTGCACAGGTCTGGACGCCACGCAGCGGAGCACGACACAGGCTGGAGAACACGGATGCCACTGAGAAGCCCTCCCCCACTTGGGTCAGAGCTCCGATTCCATGTTAGAGGGAAGGGTATGTTTACTTCATATTTCTTGTCTGGAGCTCAGCAAAGTTCAGGAAATTTCAAACCCACAAATGAGCTCTTCAAAGAAAAACGGACAAGTTGCAACTGTTATTACAGCCCAGTTCACTCATCCCAGGGTCCTCTGGGCTTAACTCAAAACACACGGACTATGTTCCATACGCGTGAAATGTTGCTCTAGCCTGAGTGACAATCACGTATCCTACAAAATCAGAAACATGGTTTATTTTGGAAAGATAACATCTAGACAAAACATCAGTATATGGACTTTCTCAGATTATAAATTAAATATGTAATGGCCATAAGGCCTATTAGTTCTCCATAAATACCAAGAAATAAGTCCCCATTTGAAAAATAATCTTCATTGTGATATCCTCCCATGAAGACGTAAGAAATCTTACATTATCATAATAGGACTCTGATGTCATTATCAAAATACAATTCACATGAAGTTATTCCACCACCTTTTTCAAAAGCTGAGGCTTCACAGGGTGTGTGTGAATCTCAATTTTTAGGTGAACACTAGTGACAATGTATTCCATCGTGGGAACACTAATGTATGCCACGTACAGATGAGAACATAGTCTCTAACCTATGGGGTTCACTGTGTGTGACCTCTCTTCCATGGCCAGGCTTCTGTCGGCACTCATACTATATTGGATTGCAAACGACCACGCATTTTCTTTAGTAAAAGGCGAAAGATTTATATGATCTGAAGAGAAACCAGAGTATGACCACGCATTTTCTTAGCCCCTGAAAGCACACATTTCCAAGAGGTCGATGGCATAGCCACGGCTTTTTCAGGCACACGCGAGACAGGAGGAGCAACCGTGGACACTCACAGTTGTAGCCGGGCGCGATGCGGTGCTGGGCCTCCAGGCTGGCCAGCGTGATGTGGAAGATGGCGTGCAGCAGCAGGAAGGAGAGGCTCACGAAGCACAGGGACTTCAGCAGCCGGCCCGTGTGTCCTGGGGACAGAGAGCAGAGACTTAGGAGCCCGGAGCGCCGACGCCCGTTCTGCCTGAGCGCTGCATTTCGGCCAGGCCTCTGTCTAAGCTGACTTCTGCACTTTTATTTTGAGTACCAGGCTACAGCTAACAGCTCTGCTGTTCCCTGAGCATTATATTATTGGCTTTGCATTTATCAAAATTTTACTGTAAAAGAAAGATGCATTCCTAATCACCGTGCAACATGTTATGACAGAAGCACAGAAGCCCCAGCCTGGAACATTTTATAAGTCAATGTTGCCCAACTCTGCAGGAATAGATAAACCTCTCGTATAAAAGGAGTTCTATGAAGAAGGAAAGAAGCCTATAATATTTTATTAAATTAGGGTGACTTTAATTTCAAAATTAAAGCTACCAAAGAAATCTATGGTGTAAGCCAATTTGACTTATGAACATAGACCTCAATTATTTTTAAAATTTGCTACCTAGTTAGGTAGCATAGCACATCATAATCAGCTAGACCTTATTGCAGAAAACCAAGTGTATTTTTACATTAACAAACATAAAAGTGTAATTCATACACTAGTGGGCTCATATCATGATTTTCTCAATGGATACAGAAAAATATTTCCTAAAGTTCAGCATGTGTTTATAACTTTAAAAAGCAAATGAGCAGACTAGGAGCAGAAAGAAACATCCACACAGGATTTCTATCATACCTAAAACAAGCATCCTGTTTATAATACAATTTTACACACAATCCCATCAGTGTCAGAGAACCAAGACATCCAATATAATCACCACACAATATAACACATCACTAGGTGTACTGGCCAGTGCCATAAAGTATTTTTAAAATGAGGGCTTTATAAGTGGCTTTATTTGCAGATAATAGGATCAAATGGAATTATCTTCAGATGATACTATTATCAGAATGCCAAAGTGAAGAGACAAACCAACACCAGAACAAATGTTCAGGAAGTGTCTCAGATATAGAGTTATCTTCCTGAAATCAATATCCCTCCTCTACGTTAGCAATAATGAAGTAGAAAATAAGCTACGACTTCATTAGCAGTGGAGGCTGGATGGTGGCGGCGCTGGTGTGGTTCGGCTCCGCAAGACACTTCCCCGGACGCGAGCCGCGGTGCTGCTGGGAGGCAGAGACGCCACTGCGCCCAGGCTGAGGCGGCCTCCCGGGCGCCCGGCGCCCCGGCAGACGGGACTCCCGCAGGCAGCGGCCCGAGGCAGGGGCAGGGGCGGAGAGCAGGGCCAGAGGGAGACAGGCCCGGGGCCTCGGTGCACACGCTGGCTCCTCCTCCCCTCGCCTGTCCCCGCGGACACGCGTCTCCTTAGCCAGTTCTCATGGCAGTTTGTAAAGCGTCTGCTTGAAAACGTGCCCACGTGCAAGAGAAACGCACAATTCCCACAGACACGCTTCCTCTTGTACTGCTGCCCCGGCTGCCCTCGGCTAACAAGAATGTTTAAAGATTAATAGAATACGTGAGACTTTCATGGTTAAAATAGGAAAACAAGAAGATATGAATAAAAGAACAGATACATTATGTTCATGAGTGAGTTATGATAAAGAGGTCAATTTGCCCTCAATTTAGTCTATATTCAATACAACTTTGCACAAAATACCTGACAAAATTTTAAACTTACAACAAACAGAATTCAAAACACATAAGAAAAGTTGTTTTGAGTTTCTCAATTTATCTTTAAAATATGCTTAAGAAAAAACTCTATGGGGCTGAGGATTTAACTCAATGGTTCTGGCAGCTGCCTGGCAAGTGCAACTGATACTGGGTAACCACATACAACAATACCGGGCATGGTGACTCACGCCCACCAGCAATCAGTACCACATACCACAGTGCTGGCGTGGTGGCGCA
>PVIC010003183.1:0-70788 GCA_004025085.1 Thryonomys swinderianus
CGCGTTAGCTTGACTCCCCTCTCTCCACTCTATTTCCTTCCAGATCCCAGTTTTCTCAGTGCCTGGTCTTGCTAGTGCGCATGAGACCATCGCCGTCCAGGAGGTGAGTGACCAGGTGGGGTGACTTCTGTCCAGAGCCAGAAGAAACACTGATAAGAAATGCACCGAGCCATGCTCCAGGGGGCGGAATGCTGTCTCTTCCTTCCTAGCCAGGAGAGCTCAAGAAGCACCTACAGTCCCCGGGAACAAGGCCTGTCACCTTCAGGGAAGCTCCAGTCCAGCTGGGGCACCAGCGTCTCAGAGCCAGATTCCCCAGAAGCAGCAGGCAGCAGCCATGGTGGGCAGGGGCAGCAGGGGCTCTGAATTCTCACAGTGGGCGTGATCGCTTTGTGCCTCACGTGGCCAGTGCTTAGGGGTCACTTAAGCCCAGAGCTCCAAGGTACCCTGAGCAACATAGCAAGATCCATTCTTTAAAACTAAATGATACCTGTTTTCTTTTTGTTTTTTTCCTTAGAGTTTACCCTTGGCAGTGCCCATAGCTAATAAGACAGCAAGTAAAATCTGCCATAAAAAATATTCATACAAAAATTTACCTGATTCTGGTTCACAATGATTTATTTAAAAAGGGTGAATGTGCTTCAGTCTTATTTATCCATTTGGTCCCACTCTTTCCAATACTCCAGTGACCTGTGAGGGGAAGCAAACCAGAAGCCAATGCCATGGGTTCTGAGGTGACGTCAGGTTTCAGGGGCTCCACGCGAGGCAGCCCCTACCACCCTGATTCATCTTCAGGCCTTTTGGAGACCAGGGGTCAGAAAGCCATGCAGGCTTCACTGTTACCACAGTGCCAGGTCTTGAGCCCTAAAGAAACTCAGGCTAAACAACTGCCTACAACCCGGCCCCAGGGCTGAGCCCCTATGTTTAGCTCACACTAGGGAACCACACTAGAAGGGCAGAAATTCTCCCTATCCCTGAAGAGAGGACCAAACCACAGTGGGCGATGAGAGGTATTTGTGGGGTCCCTTAGCATTTACCTCTCTGTCCATGACATCTACAACTCCAGATAAGGCTTCCCTAACCTCCTACCCTCTCCAGCCCTCCATTTGCAACACACAGCCCAGCGTGCTGGGTAGATCTCCACATCTGCCTCCACACTCGGCCTACAGCCGGATTCTTTTATAGCAGTTCACTCTCTGTGAGCAGCAAGCTGCTATGCTCTTCTGTTTGGCCCTCACTTTCTGCACCTTCAAATGAAGTGTAGGTGACTAGAAGACTTCAGGGTGCTTTCCCTGACAGCGTGGGGTGATTGTCCATCCTGTGCCCCTGGACCCTGCCGCAGAGGGAGTTCAGCAACTGCTGACATGGTGGTGAGCCCGTTCGTCGTGTGGCCTGGAGCAGGAGTGATAGGGGCTCAGCTCTGAGTGTGGATCTCATTACCACAGCCTCCGAGACCAGGGGAGAGTGAGCCTGACCCTCACCCTGAGTCTAGTCAGAGCAAAGCTATGACCAGGGTATGGGTTTCCCAAGCCCCTTTACTGCTTGGAAATCAGACCTTTCGCAGAGGGGTCAGGGGAAGAAGGGCCTTTGGATGTCACTTTCATGTGGATGTAGAGTGGCAGCCACAAACTTGAGAACCAACATGTGCCTCAGGAAAGGGGCCTCTCAGAGGCCTCCAGCCCACAGCACCTTATCTGCCCAGGAAGATGAGCTCCTCCCACAGCCCGCACTCAGCCAAGCTTTGCTGTTTCCTCCTGGAGCTCTCACTTGAGCTACCTCCTGAGTAAGGGGCCAGAAACCAGAAAGACCTAAGAATAGGAGCTCAGATCAGAGCAACTTCCCTGCAGGGGTGGAGGAGGCCCTGCCGCTGCCGGCTCAGCTGCCAACCTGAGCTGCCCAGAGGCTCCAGGTTTCTGGGTTGCTCCTGTGAGCTCTGGCACACTTCCGGCTGTCCCCACTGTCCAGCAGGAAAGAGCACTGTGCCCTCTTCTTAGTGAAAGAGATGGGGGAGGGGCTCGGAGCCAGACCCCACCGCGGAGGTCCAGCATACCCTGCTCATTTGCTGGGCGAGACAAGGGTTTGGCACCAGTCAGGTCTGGATCGGCACCTCAGCCATGCTATTCAGTAGCTGTGTGACTTTGGGTAACTGCTGGATTCTCTGCACTCTGGGTTGTGTATCGTCAGATGAATTTACTAGCAGCTACCTCGTGAGACCGTTGGCAGCATTAAGTGTATGGTATTTCTAAAGCACCTAGTACCTACCGTGTATGAAATACGATGCATGGGAAACAAATCCCCACGGAGTGTTTTCCCAGGAGGCTGTTCCAGAAATTAAAGAACCTCTCAGTCAGGAAAAGCCTGGGGGAGCCTGGGCAGAGCAAAAAAGCCGGCGGGCGGTGAAGTTTCTGCTTCAGCAAATGCGACCCTTCCATTTCTCAGGAGAACCCGGATCTTCGTCCAGGGCGGGGCCCTCAAACTTGCGACCTTGGGAGTCCCACAGCTGTTCCAAGATGGTGCTGAGGGCAGCACCCGGAGGTGTCCGGAAGCTCGAGTTGCCCTGGGACCCACTGGGCAGATAGTGGATCCTCCTGGTTCACTAGTTTGAGCTGGTGAATTCACCTCTACTCCCTCATCTTCAAAACGAGGGCTAGAAATTGAACCCCATTCTAAGTTTCTATAAATGAACGTACATGTTCTGAGTGGTACCTGGAGTGTCCCGATTGTTTGACAAGCTTCATGATTATTACAGAACGCTTACCCCTACTCCGGGGTCTCCATAAAATTCAACTGTGAAGGGACATTGACTTAAGTTGCTCTGCTGGTGCCCAGGATGCTGCAGGAGCTGCACGTGGCCAGTGAGGACGGCAGGAATGCCACACACGTCCAGCCCACCGTCCTCCCGCTGCCCCGCGCACGCCCTTGCCGACAGAGTGAGAGTGGAGGAGGAAAGGCCGGTCGTGGGGTGAGAGAAGAGGCTAGAAAGAGGAGAGGCCGTTCCCTAAGTAATTCCTTCCTCAACAGCTCTCATCCGTGTGACTCGGCCACGGGGTGCCCTTGTGACCACTAGAGGTCAGTGGAAGGTCTGCTATCCTCCCGCGAGGCCCCTGAGGAAGGTGCTAGTCCCTGCCAGCACCCTGGGTGAATCGGGTTTGGGTTGCTCTTCCAGGGCCGGAAGTCATCCTCACCGTTTCTCTGATTTTTTTCGGTGACCACGAAGAAGAGAGGCTCTGGGCCCAAATGCGAGAGAACGCGGTGTGCGGCTGGGAATTTCCTGGTCTAGAGCTGACATCCAGAAGCTCAGGGTTCCAGAGGGCCCGTTTCTCACCTGCGCAGCTGCGCTCTCCACGGTCCCGCTGTCCTTGGCCTCGCACCCCGCGTCCCATCGCCAGATCCTCCCCGCACACCTCTGCTCCCCTCCTTCCCCACTCGTAAGATCTGCGAGACTCGCTGTTTCCCAAGACCTGCTAAACACTAGAGCCGCAGCCCCTCCACCACCAGCCACCCTGTACCGCCATCGGGTTCCTCCACCACGGTGCGTCCTGCGGGGTTGACAGTTGTTCTGTCTTGGCTCAGTCTCTGCCCTGTGAGCTCGGCAAGGCTCAGGCTATGAATTATACATCATTATATACCCACAGTTCTCAGTCCAAATGTGATGCTAATGACTACATATTTGCTGGATGAATATTAAGAGCAAAAGAACAAACATCGCTATTATTCAAATACACAACTTCTTTTTACTGTAGACTTCTGAGCTCATGGGCTCAGGCTGGGAGGCGGAAGCCCCTGGACATAGACCCTCGTGCTTCCCAGGGGCACCCTCTCTGGGCCACACGTGCCTCTGCGCCCTGTCCACTGGAGCTCGCTCAGCACCACATTCTCTTCCTCCTCCTGCGAAGGAGTTTAGATTAATTTCCTCCCTTCCTGCAGCAAGAGACCATCTAAAAGGCATTGGAGAAGTTCAAAGGTCAGGGACTCAGCTTCACTCAGTGCCGTGGAGCCCACGAATCACAGAACTTTAGAACACAAATGAGTTCTTGTTTTCCCTTCTAATTTTATTGAAGGGCAAATCAAAGACCAGAGAGATGAAGCCGTTCACCCGAGGTCACACAGCTGCTGAGTAGGAAAGGAAGACGAAGGTACCGACATTCTTTTTCATCTGTGTCTCGGACCCTGCAGGCTGCCTCAGGAGCCAGACCCATTCTTAACAGGATAAAGCACTCGGGACTGCTCTGTTAGTCTTAATTTCCGCCTTGCAGTGCCAGTGACTGGAATGACAGCTGAGAACATGTCAAGTAAAGATGTTAAATCTCTGTTATGATGGAGAAAAAAGAGGTTAGTTGGCCTGGAAAACCAGGAAGAAGCAGAGCTGAGGGTCTGAGTCTGTCATGTTATGTAGGGGTCCAATAGTAAATATTAAGGTTGGTATTGTGTAGGAATTAAGGCTGGGTGGCTCAAGAACATGGGGCAACAGAGGAAGGAGCTACAGGGAAAAGGTTCTAAAAAGGTTCTAAAAATGTCCTTTAGTTCAGTGTGACCCAGTTGCTGGGTCTAATAAGGACCATTATGGCCAGAGGGGCTTGGACTGGGCCCCTGTACCGAGTGCAATTGGACCCACAGATCCATAGTGATACAAACAGGTGGAAATAGGAGGAAACACAATGTCTCTGAGCAGAAATCAGAAACACAAGTCAAGGTGCCATGCCAGCATCTTCACAGGGGCAGACGAAGGTCAGGAGAGGCACCGAAAGATTGGGCATCTGAGGTATGTTTAGTCGTCTCCTTTGGGAAGCCATTCCTGGCTCCTGGCTTCACTTTGAAAGCTTAGTAACTTAATCTACAGAAATATTTACCACGACAGCACTGCCTACCAAGCCCTGTCTGGGCAGGGTGGGAAGGAATGCATGTTCTTTTCCTGTCTCCCTAGAATGCCAAACCAGACAAACATAAAACGGTCATTTTCTTCTAATTCGAGGCTGTCCCATGGGTAGAAATAACCCTTCACAGTTTTTATAGTACTTCTGATTACTTTAATTTATTCTTAACTTATAGCAAAGCCTGTGAGGTGAGTGGTGTCTTCACCCCATTCCACAGATTGGAAGATCGAGGCTCAGGAAGGTGAAATCATCCACCCAAGGTCGTTCTATTAATGCGTTGCAGAATTGGTGCCTACGAAGGGCCCTGACCATCCTGACCATGCCTTTTGTCAGCCATTGTCATTTTCCCAAGCGAGCGTGCAGGAGAGAAAGCCCCAGGTCTATGACGTCCATTGCTGTTGTGATGTAACTACATTTAACTAGCGGTTGTGTTTATAAAGCACTTAGGGGGGCTAAGTGGAGCTGAGTAGAATACAAGGCCCTGGGTTCGATCCCGAGCACAGCTAAGGAAACAAAATACTTCCCATTTTGAGTGCAGGTTTTTCTGCCAGAACTGAGGAGTAGGCAGTGCAGCGGGTGGTCACTGGTTGTCTCCATGCGACGCTCACTCATTCACCCTCCATCAGCGTGTTGCCTGGGGTCTCTTCTGCCCCCCATGCAGGCTCTGAGCCCCGCTCCCTGAGGCCCCGCCCATCTGCGGGTGGGGTGGTCCAACCCGGCCTCCGGGGTACCAGCCTAGAGATCTCTGCCGCCCTCGCCTAGGCCTTCTGAGGCAGGGCGAGGGCAAATTCACGTCCAGTCTCTCCGCTGCCCTGGGCCCTGCTGTAAATAAAGCCCACTTCTGCTCCTTAGCCGGGGCCTGCGTCGCCAGGTTGGAGCTGGCTGGAAGGCAGTGGGTGCCTCCGATGCCCCATGGTGCCCGCGCACAGGCACCTGCAAGGCTTGACTGCTGATGTGAGCATACCCCGTGGGCTTGCTTTACCAGCACGGGGGCTTGAGCAAATTCCCTGGGCGCCAAGCGACCAGCAAGGTCCAGGGCTAGGCATGGCCTCTTCCCAGCCAGGGGGAGTTCTGGGGCCGACCTGCAAATGCAGCACTCGGCCTGGCCCTTGTGGCTCCCCGCGGCCGTACTCAGAGCTGCTCTCCGCGGTCTCTACGCTTCCACGGGCTGCAGGCCACGCCCAAAGCACAGTAATACAAAACTGCAAGGCCTTTCTCAAGGTTTTGACAGGGGTCCATGGAAATGCGGAGGTTCCGCTGACGCCTCAGCCTCCTTACCGTTGTTAAGAGTCCTCTTCCAGTCTCTTCCTTGGTTCCAGCTGCAGGTTCCTCTCCTTCCAGCTGATGTTTCTACAGCAGAGTAGGTGTCCTCCAAAGCGCGCCCCGGAGAAGACTGTCAGTGAGCGTCCGCTTCCCGGAGACCGCAGCCCCGCGGCCCGGTCTGCCGCCTCCTGCACCTCCTGCGTTAGGGCCGCACTGGCTCGCGGGCTGCAGGTGAGGACTGTGACCCGTTGCTCTCACACACTGCGCCTGGCAGGTGGCAGGTGTTAAGGGACTTGCCATAGGTCGCTGTTGCTAAGCAGCAAGAAGGGGTGTAAGAGAAATTACGCCTTTCGGGCACAAAACTTTGTGTCCCCTGATCTGTGTCAAACAGGCTTTGCTCTTTTGTTTCCCTGAAATGTCTCCTGTGCTGGTGTTTGGATCCTCCTGGTTCCCAGCTCCAGCGCCCCTGAAAGGAGATGGCAGCTGGAACAAGGCAGCTTGCTGGCAGGCGGCCCTGCAGGGCATACAGGAACCTGGGCCCCACTTTTCTCCCTGCTTCCCCATGATGTGCAGGGATGATCAAAATATTCTGAGAATTCTAAAATGTATGACAGTAAAAGGCATATTGGCATTAAACCCCCTCAAAACATTCCCCTTTGCTTCAAGCACATAAATCCCATCATTCTGAAGCATTTTATGATGCAGTTTTTATTTCTTCAAACATTATTTTTATATTTTGTTTTTCACTATTGAGCTACTTATATCATAAAAAGAGAAAAAACTGAAAAAGAACAAATTAAAATTATTCCCATCTAGAAGTGGCCAGTCAAGAAGAAAATATATTAAGTCACATATGGTGTGTCACACCTATAATTCCAGCACTTGCAAGTGGAGGCTGGGGCAGGAGGAGGCTAGGAGTTCAAGGCCAACCTGGATTATGTAGCAAAACCCTGTCTCAATGAAACAAAACAGAAGAGAAAGTGTGTATCTGACATGTTCCAAAGTATAACTGTAGGCAATGGTTTCCTAGTCATGGGGATAGGTTCCATGTTTAATGTGTTTGAAAAGACCTGGCTAGGGCAAGATCAAACTTACAAAAACACCAGTTGTGGGCCAGAGACTTAGTTTAGTGGTTTCAGTGCCTGCCTAGTAAGCACAAGGTCCCTGGTTCGATTCCCGGTAACCACATACAACAATACCGGGTGTGGTGACTCATACCCACCAGCAATCAGTACCACATACCACAAATGCTGGGCTTGGTGGCTTACACCTGTAATCCCAGCAGAGGGAGGCAGAGGCAGGAGGATTGCTGAGTTCAAGGCTTGCCTGAGCTACACAGTGAGCTCAGGGCCAGCCTGAACTACAAAGAGAGACCCTGTCTCAAAAAAAAAAAAAAAAAAAAAAAACCGTTGCAAGAATTAATACCTAGGAAGAGGGTTGAGTAAGCAGCATTCCTGGTCACTTTTTTCAGAAGCAGATCTCTGGGCTACAATTTCTTGAGAAAAGTTGTCCAAGAATAGAGGCAATGCAGAAAGTCTGGTGTGGAAAATGATAAGCTCTCCAGACAAGATGGGCAGACTGTGCTATTGCCAACCCAGCGGCCTAAGGCAGTCTGCACTGCTTTCCTAACTCTAGATGCCTCCCCAGATCCTGTCGTCCTCTCCACCTTACACACCCACCCTCTGCTCCACAGAGCTTCAGGATCCAGTCCATGCAAAGAAAGATGGCAGCAAGACTGTAGAGCTCCTCAGTTGAGACAGTGGCCTCTGATAGGAGCTGCGTTGTGTCTCCCCAACATCCATTCATTGAAGCCCTCGCCACCAAGGTGATGGCATTGCAACGCAAGCTTTTGTTAAATAACTAGGATTAGATGAAGTCATGAGAGGATTAGTGTCCTAAGAGGAAGAGACACCAGAAAGCCTGCTTTCCTCTCCCTCAGCCTCGTGTGAACACAGACAGGAGCTGCCTGTCTGCAGCCCACAGAGAGAATCCCATGGACTTCCACCCTTCTAACACCTCTATTTTGGGTCTTCAGGCTTCATACGTGTGAGAAATGGATGTTTGTCAGGTGAGACACCCACTGCTGGGTTCCACACCTTGGATCCTGAGAGTTTCCAAAAGCCTGTGTGTTAATGGCTTGGTCTCCATAGTGTGCAGCCTTGAGAGGCAGAGCCATTGGCATCGAAACCCGCAGACTGGGCTCTCCCTCCTCCTCCCAGGCTTGCGATGGGTGTGGCTTTTGCTCTACTTTGTGTCCCGTCCTGAAGTGCAGCCTCACTGTGGGCTCCAAACCACAGGGCCAGCCAGGCCTAGGCTGGGACTGTAAGACTGGAAGTCAAGTGAGCTTTTGGTCTTATAAATTAATTATCCCAGAAATTAATTGTTAGATTGATTAATAATTAATTATTTTGGTGAGAGAAAGCTGACTAAAACCATGGTATTTTGTTGTACAATCCAAGCTGACTAGTACTTCATCTGCGCTGTTATAGCATATGGTACAATGTATCCTTCCACATGCTCTAAAACATATTCATTCGTTCAACCCACTGGTCCTCCAACGTTGAGCACTTGACATGAATCAGGGTCAGTGCTAAGTACTCAGATTACTGTGCTAAGGAAAAACAATACTCCCTTTGCCTTTTGGGAGAGTCAAAGACTAATAAGATAGTCCGTGAGTTCATACTTGCTAACACTGTATGGTAAGAGTTATTTTTACTATTGTTCCTACCTTTGAAACTATCTGAAAATGCCCATAATACCTGGTTTTATAAAGATAAATAAGAGGATTATAGAGTTCAATGCAAAAGTTAGAACCTGGGCAGGTGTTCTGAAGAGGAAACAGGGTGCCAGGTGGGCTGTGATTCGGAAAGTTGCATAGGCAGGGAAAGTGCCCAGGAGTGAGTAGTCCATGTACAGTTGCAGAACAGCAGGAAGGGGAGCAGGAAGGGGAGGGGGGTGAGGCAGAGGTGGAGCTGTCCAGGTGGTCTCAACGCTGTCCTCACTTGTCTCACCTAAGAGTGACCTGCCTCCCTGGGCATGCCCTCCCCTCCTCTGAGACTAGCTGTGGGTGGTAGGGAGAGCCAGCATTCCCACCTTGGACACTGAGTCACAGGAAGGTGGCATGTTTGATGGGTGAGTCTGGAAGGCAATGCTGTCTTCCTTGTCTTGGAAGCCAAGGCCCACGGGGAATGCTGACTGGTCCTTCTGTGTCTTCAGTTCTGTAAGAGGCCCATCCCCTGGGGAGAGACCAGGGCCCAGTGCTGCCATGACTAAACTGCCGGTTTCTTAGTTACTTTTCTCACTGCTGAGACAAAATACCCAACAATCACAAGTTAAAGTGGGAAAAGATTATTTTGGCTCCCATTTTATAAAGGTTTCAGTTCATAGTTGGCTGGCTCCAGAGCAGGGCAGCATGGCAGAGAGAAACAGTGCCAGGTAGGGAAGGGCGGTAAACAGCAGCAATGAACCTGCTTCTTTCTGTCCCTTTATATTCCATCCCACTGGCTGATGTTACCACAGCTAGCGTGGGGCTTCCCACCACCCGCCCACAACAGAGGCAAACCAACCAGTGGACAAATCTAGTCATCACACTCTTGGTCCCCATTTGCACACCCTAGATCCAGCCACCTCTCAAAGTCCCCACCTATGAGCTCCCGAGGCTTTGGGGGACTTCTAGCTACAAGCCATAATATTACACCCTGGCCAAAAGACTCATATACAACCCTTTATTAAAAAGGGGCTTAGTCCATCTCTAGGAGCTGCCAAAGCCCTAACAGTCTCAGCATTGCTGAAAAGTCCAAGTCCAAAGTCTCCTCTGAGACGTAAGGTGGACTCTTAGCTGGGATCCCCAGAAGATGCAAAGAAGCTTAAACACTTCCTAAGTACACGGCACAAGATAAACATTCTTATTTCCAAAAGCACAAACGGGAGGCTAGAAAGAAATGGAACCAAAGCAAGACCAAAACCCAGCAGGTAAACATTAATTCCTGCAGTTTTGTGTCCAGTATCTGGGGCCACCTATAGCAAGATGTGAACTGCAAAGGGCCTGGGTGACCCTGCACCAGTGGTACATCAGTGGCTGCAGCTCTTGTGGCTGGTCTCTGGCCAGCTCTGCTGACTCCTTCAGCTTTTCTCAGAAGATCCATGTTCCTGGTTTCTCCACCACTACACCTTCGGCTTTGTACTCACAGCTCCACACACCACCCGCTAAGACACCTCCTTCTTCTGGGCTCTGAGTGGAGCCTTCCTGACCCCACAACCACTGCTTTTGGCATGTGCCTAAAACAGGACCACATGGACAATGCCGAGGAGTGTCATAGCAAAGACCCTACTTCGCTGGCACCAAAGTCAGTCCAAGTTACTTTTCTCTTTGCTGAGATAAACTTCCTGACCCCCACAAGTTAAAAGAGGAAAGGTGATCACTATGTTAGTCCGCTGATTGGTTTGGTACAGTTCTGGCTATAGATTATGAGAAGGCCCAGCTGGGTGAGGGTGGCACCACCCAAAGGCCAGAGAGCCTGGAAGGGACAAAAGAGAAGGCCATGCTGCTGCAGCTTGTTTGCTGCTGCCTCCTGCCTGCTCTGTGGTACCCACTGCCAGGGCACCCTGCTGCTGTGCCGCCCTGCTTTGGAGCCACCAACCATGGACTGAAACCTCTACAAACTATAAGCCAAATAAACCTTTTCTCCTTTAACTCTGGGTGTCAGATATTTTGTCCCACCAATGAGTAAAGTAACTAAGACGGTATACATACCTTTAATCTATACTTACACATCCCCAATCCACATTCACGCACCTCAGGTCCAGCCAGCTCTACACACTTGCATTATGAGCCCAAGAGGCTTTGGAGGGACAGCTAGACATACAAGCCATAGCGGGTAACCTGCCAGTCCTGGTGCTGCCCACTCTGCACAGAGATATGAACTATGCTCTCCCTTCACTGCTGATGACAGCAGAGTTCAGTTCCTGTCTTCCTGGCTCCCGAGGGCCTGAGTCAGGACTGGGTAAAGGAGCGTGGATGTTGTGGGGCTCTCACCTGGTGATGCCATCACTCCTCCCATGAGTCCCAGGGCCTGGGGCTCCCAGGGCTGGGGCTTGCAGTGAGTGCCAGCCCTTCCCCTTGAACTCTCTAGCTCAGCCCTTTCAGTCCTTTTGGGGAGATTGGCACGTATTCTTTAATTTGTTTATTTAGCAAGAGACGGTCCCTTCTTTCATGGGGCTTACAATTTTACAAGAGTCAACCACAAGAAAGAAGCACATAAAAACAACAAGAGAACTTCAGAGAGTAAGATGAACTATAAAAACAAGACCAGCCAGGCTGGTGTCTGGGCAGCCGCTCCTATGCCCGGAAGTGGTGCTCAGATGGGATTCGCGGACGGAAAGGAAGCCGCTTGCACAGCCGAGCTGGGAAGAGAGGGATGGACGGGCTGGGAAACAGTGCAGCTGTTTTGACTGCTGCCCACAGGAGAGCAACATGCCCGCCGCAGGCCGGGTGTCCAGGGTGGAGCCGGACTGTCCCGCGTCCTGTGGCTCAGGTGAGGCCTGGATGCTGGGAGCAAAGTGCACGCGGAAGCCATAGGGAACCCAGCCTGAAAACTCAGGTCCTCTGAGCCTCTCTGTCAGGATGTGTTAGAGGCCCGGCCTTTCCCATAGTGATTGCTGTGCTCATGACAAGTCAGCACTCACTCCTCTAAGTTTGTTTTGTTCTGTTTTTATTTTTAAGAAATGTAGTAAAAGGTCAAGGTTTAACCCACGGAAGTGAGTCATTAACAGCAGAACAGCAGCAGTGCTGAGGAAGGACCTTTGCAGACAGGACCTGAGACCAGGCACCCAAGTGGCAGGAGTGTGAGGGACGGTAGAGAGAGAGACAGAGAGACAGAGGAGCATGTGCAGTGTAGGGCAAATCCCCTGCTTCCTCAGTGTCGTGCTTTAAAGACAAACCTGACCAGCAGACCGAGGAGCTGGCTCGCATCTGCGTCTCAACTGCTGTGTGCAGGGACCTCCTGCTCACCTGAGACACGGCTGTCCCAGGGTACGCTCGTCACCGAGCACTGACCTCCGGCTGGCGCTCCCAACTAGGCCACTGTGGGCACACGGGTGGGAGCCGCGGGGAAGCCCCAGAACCTGAGACGCCTGCGATAACCTCAGCCTCCCCTCTGCTCACGGCGCAGAGGCCAGGGACTTGCTTCTAGGAGCCGACTCTCCCACCAAGGAGAAAGCTTCAGAAGTCACAGTCTGTCTCTATCCCAGAGCAACTGGAGCTCCTTTTTAACTTAAAAAGCCCCATGTTGCGGTTGGTGATCCACACTTACAATCCCAGGCATTCAGTAGGATGAGGCAGGAGGATTGCAAGTTTGAGGCCAGCTGTCGAACTTAGTAAGATGTCTTAAAATAATAAATACATAATCAAATCAGGATGGGGTGCAGCTCAGTAGTAGTGCTCCCCTTGGTTCAATTCCCAGTACAACCGAAAATAAAAAGAATCAAAATAACTCCCAGAATCAGTGGGTGTCTAATTCACAGGGCTTCACAGAAACTCAGAAGAATGCACTCTGGTCTCCTCTGGGTTGCAAAGTGTCTGGCTCCACACACTTTCCGAGCAGCAGCGACGGTGCCGCTGAGGGCAGGTCTCAGCGCCGTAGCTCCCTGCCGTGCTACCAGAGCAGAGATCAGAGAGAAGCACTCTGCCTTCGTCCAGCCCAAGAGGAACCGCGCATCCCCTGAAAGATTTCCAGCCCTTGCCTTGACAGCGGCAGCTTGGCACACAGCCCAGCAGAGATCTTTATCTATAAACTGCATCTGAACAACGTGCCCTGAGGAGAAGACAGGCCTGGGGAGCCCAGGGAAGCTGGCGCTGGTGCAATCCAAGGCAGGCAGAGCACGTGGGCTCGCAGTGCAGGGAGCACAGGTGCCACGCTCGGCTGAGTTCAGTTCCTGTCTGAGCGTGAGCAGAGGGGGCTTCCGGACATGTTCCTTCCTCCTCCCACTTCCCGGGTGCACTTCACGTAAATCCAGCAAATGCCTGCTAACTGCCCTTCTCGTCTGAGCTCTGTGGACTCTCAGCCAGTGGACAGGGCTGGCAGACTCTGGTCCATGCTCCAAATCCAGCCCACTGCCTACTTCAGTGTGATGCACAAGCTAAAAATGGTTTTCACCTATTTGCTTCTTCTTTTTTTTTTTTTAATCAAAAAAGAAATTATAGGGCCGAGATTTAGCTCAGTGGTTCTGGCATCTGCCTGGCAAAGTGCGAGATCCCGATCCCCAGTACCACATACCAGTATCTCATACCACAGTGCCAGGCATGATGGTTTACACCTGTAATCCCAGCACTCAGGAGGCAGAGGCAGGAGGATTGCTGTGCTTTTGAGGCTTGCCTGGGCTACACAGTAAACTCAGGGCAAGCCTGAACTACAAAGTGAGACCCTGTCTCAAAAAATTGAAGGAAAATAAAAAGGAATTATATGTTGTGGCTGTGAAAACTGTATGAAATTCAAATTTAAATGTATGTAAATTAAGTTGTACTGGTGGTTTATCAGGCCCCATCTTCCCTGGTCTCCAGGGACTGAGAAGGTGTAGACAAGAAGATCATCATCTGGCCTGTAAAACCCACCGTCCGGCCACTGACAAAAACATCTGCTAACCCCAGAGATCTAATGGTTTCCACCACAGCTTTTGCACAAAAGGTTAATAGCACAAGGTTATTTCCAAAGTTAAGCAAAATTCTTGTTCAAAATTAACTGTTTGGATATGGTTTGTCCCATCAAAACTCATGTTGAGATTTGGTTTCTAGTGGTGATCCAGTAGCCTAATGGGTAAAGTATCAGCCTCCTGAGATTTGGTTCCTAATAAAACAGGATTGTGAAGTGAAGTTGAATTAGGAGGGAAGATAGCCTTTCACATGGGACTGGATTAGTTTTCATAGGAGACCGTTGTTAGAAACTGGCTTCCCATCCAGATCCTCACTTCTGCTAACCTTCCCTGCCCTTCTTCCATGAGGACCTTACTGGAATCCAAGTAGATCCCAGATATTCTGTGTTCTCCAGACATGTGAGTCAAAATTCTCTTTTCTTTCTTTTTTTTTTGAGACAGGGTCTCACTTTGTAGTTCAGGCTGGCCCTGAGCTCACTATGTAGCCCAGGCAAACCTGGAACTCAGCAACCCTCCTGTCTCTGCCTCCCGAGTGCTGGGATGACAGGCGTGAGCCACCACACCCAGCACTTGTGGTATGTGGTGTTGATTGCTGGTGGGCGTGAGTCACCACACCCAGCATTGTATGTGGTTACCGGGGATTGAACTCAGGACCTTGTGCTTGTGAGGCAGGTGCTGGAACCACTGAGCTAAATCTCCAGCCCCAAAATTCTCTTTTCTTTATACCTTACCCAGTCTCGGGTATTCTGAAACAGCAACAGAAAACATGCCATAAACTACACTTTCTTGTGCATATCACTTGTTTTAGTTCTATTTCTTGCTGCTGGGATAAAATACCCAACACCAGTATGTAGAGGCCTCAGTCCATTCCTGGTTGGCTGTGAGGCAGGGCAGCATGGCAATGCAGTCAGGGTGCAGCCAGAAGAAGCACAGGAGCAACCTGCCTCTTCCTTTGTGTTCCAAACAACCTATGAGCCTTTTGGGTGGTGCCACCCACACCCAGGGTGGGACCTCTTCTCTGGGTCAATCCATTCAGCCACACCCAGCACCAATCTGGTCCCAGTCAGTGGACTAGTTTATACCTAACACCCTTACTCCCAGTATCACGTACCCCTAATCCAGTCAGCTCCTCAAAGCCCCACATCCGAACACATGAGGCTTTGGGGGCCACACTAGATGCTTACAACAAATAGCTTAACCTGGTATAGCAGCCACTCTGTTATGTTCTTGTGGTGGTTTTAACATTCTTGGGCATCAAGAGGCTCAGCCTCCCCATGAAGGTTCTGAGATGAGATGCAGTTAGGTGTGGGTTGGAGAAGTAGTAGGGGTGGCGTTCAGTGGTGATGTTCAAATCGAACCCCGACCACTAACAACAGTATGACTCGGGCTCTTGTCTCGGTGTGATGGAGACACAGAAAACACTGACCTTATAGAATCCTCCTAAAGATTAATTACTTAAAAAACAACGTGAAGTATCTCAAACAGTGTCCCCCACCTAGGAGAGGTGAGCTCTGAGTGTTAGGAGAAACATCGTGATGTTTGCATTTCTTAAAACTCCTTGTCCAATCGTATAGTCCCTGTGTGACTAGCCATGCCGGCTGACAAGTTCTGTGCTCTTCTGATGAAACCGGTGTGCTTGTGTGAAGTCAGGCTTGGCGGTCTGTGAAAGGAAATTCAACCAGTTATAGAATGAAGAGGAAAGTTCTCTGGGAGACAGCCAGGCAGAGTTAGAGGCTGGGAATTAACCCAGCAAGAGAACATTAAGAGATTCCCGAGTGGCAGCAGATACTAAGTGGAGGATTCAAAGAGTTAAAGGGAGAAATTTAAGAATAGTACATGTCCCCCTGATCACAACCACCACAGGTTAGAGACACTGGGGAGTAGCTATTAGAAATGGAATTAGAAGCTGGCATGGTGGTCCAAGCCTGTGATCCCGGCAGTAGGGAGACTGAGGCAGGAGGATTGCTGTGAGTTGGAGGCCAGCCTGGAAGATGTAGTGAGTTTAAAATCAGCCTGAATGACCTATTTAGGCCCTGTCTCAAAAAACAAAACAAAACAAAAATGAAGGTGATACCTGCAGAGTTTAAAGTCCCTTCAGAGCTATGTGACAACTTTGAAGTCAATACCAAATGCTTAACATTTTCCCATGTGTCCTGTTTTTTGACCTTTGCTAATTTTGAACAGGCAAAATTTAGCAATTTAACTGTTGGTCCATTTAATAAAGAATTAAGATTTATAGAAAATTCACTGGAGAGCAGACCCCAGCCTCGATGGCCTCCTTTGGAAGTTATCTTTCCCTGCAGGAAAAGCTTGAGGCCTGCAGACTGCCAGTGGTCAGTCCTAAATTCTCAATGACCCCTCAGAGGATTCCCCCAGCTTCTATAGGTTGGCTCAGCCGCTGAGCCCAGTCAACGTCAAGAGGTGACAGAGAGCATGGCAAGGTCTAGCTCAGGGTCTCAGGGCCTCACCATCTGCTGTGTGACCTTCAGCCAGCCACTTACCTCTCTGACCACGGGTTTCTCATCTGGAGAAGGAGGGGAGCTGAACTTTAGGTTTCCTGCAAAGAATGTGACATTTAAATTGTTAACCAGCGATGTGGCTTTGTCCTCTCTGCTTCTGTACACAGTCAGCTCTTGAGGGTCTGTTGGCAGGGACACGTGGAGGAGGAGAAATGGTAAAATGACTAAGGCAATTTACAAACATTTTGAAAGCACCCCAACCCCCACTTTTGTGAGAGAAACTAATAAGAAATCAAGAGGACTGGTTTCAGTTTGACCGTTCTGCTTTCTATTAAACATCTGTCGTGGCCAAGCTGAAGATGTCATGGCCCCTTCCCTGAAGCTCACAATGATGTGGAAGCTTGACTATAGTCTTGTCTGTGGCAGCTGTCTGTATTCACTGATGGTGCGGCAGTCAGCTAGGAACCAGAGAAGCCAGCACTGGAAGATCAGTAAGGTCAGTGGGGACATGATGCACATTGGGAGGTTGGTTGAATGGGCAGCTGTTTCTTTTTGGAGAAGAGATCCTAACTGAGGAAGCAGATCAGCTGTAAAAGCCACAACTAAACAAATCCAAGCTGTGCTGAGCGGGTGCCAGGGGACTTCATCCATAGTCAGTGTGACTGGAGCTCACCCCATACTATCTCTACACCCTGACTTAGGCTCCTTGTGTGCTGATGAAGAGTCACCAAGAAGATGGGGCACATTATGGCTTAGCCAAGTCAAAGCTAAAATGTCCTGCAAAAAGCTCATGTGTTCAGAAGTTGGGCTTAAAATGATGGCTAGATCATGAGGCCTCCGTGTTCACAATAGGCTCATTTACTGGTCACGATTCTACAGCATCACTGGCAGGTGATGTAAATGAAAGTAAGCCTAGTGTGCAGAGTGTGGCTGTGAAGGCAAGACTTTGGGGCTATATCTGGACCCCGCCCCTTATTCTCTGACTTTTGCCATCTCTTTCTTCTGTCATAGTCTTCTGCCATGTTTCACCCTCACCATGGCCTAAAACACAATGGCGCCAGCTGACCATGGACTGAACGTCTGAAACCATGAGCTGAAATAATCTCTCCTCTGGGTTGTTTTTTCAAGTATATGCTCATAGCAACAAACAGCTGACATTGGAGACGGGAAGTTCGGTGCTGGCACTGTCACCTTTGAAGAGGGTGTATCTCCCATCCTTGAAAACTGTGCTCTTGAATTAACTAATTGTCAGCATGAGCAGGAATGCCCAGCTGAACTGAGTGGAAGGCTGCCTAAAGAGCTTATTTTCAGAAAGGTATAAAAGGAGGACAGAGGGAGGACTTCAGCGAATCTTCCTTGGAGATCTGTTGAAACTGCTTTTTCCTCGGAGCAGTTGGGTTTTTTTTTTTTCTTGTCTTCTGGTTTCCAGGGCAGATCCCGCCACCTTCTGGCACAGAGCCTTCCACTGCCATCCTTGGCCCTTCTGGCTCTGGCCTTTTCAGGACAGATCCTTTGGTCTCCCATCACGGATGCCTTGGCTCCTGATTTAGACTTGTGAAGACATGGCTATAGTCGGATCCTTCCAGCTTGCAGTGCACAGACAAACGTTTTACATCCTTCTACATCGGGCTACATCAGATTGACTAATACAAAATACTTTATCCCTGTCCTCGTTCTATATGCTCCATGGGGCAGGACTTGTTTTTCACTTTCTATCACACATTCACTGATATAATTCACATACTCAGAACACTGCCCAGTAGATAGCAGATGCATGGTCGGTTTGCTGAATAAATGAATGGTGAGCACTCAGGAAAGCACCTCTTTGAATTTCCTTGGCAAAACACAAACCACAGGGATGAGAGAATGTAGAGGCACCAGCAGAAACTGCTCCTTCCTATAGCTCAGTGCTTGGGCTGGGTGTCTGCGGTCTGTTCTTCAGATGCTTATGTGCAACTGAAGATGCTTATGTGCAGAAAGCTGATTGGGGAGCAATTCGAGAACAGTGTTTGTGAGGGATGATGTGGCTGGCTGAGGGAAAGCTGAATGACAAGTGTAGTCGCAGTGGTCTCCAGAGACCCCAGAGATGGCTTGGAAGCCAGATGGCTCTAGAGCATTGTCTTGTGCTGAGGAAAGTAGACCGAATCACCCAACCCGCTGGATATGGGCTGCTCTCAGTGAAGAGTGTGGCCTTCAGCCACAGACAGCAATTCCCATTGCTGTTCTTGGGTGAAGAAGCCACGAGTGCTGGTGGATTCTGGGCAGCATATCACAGCATCCGCCACAGTGAGCTTCTCTGTGGCTTAGAAGAGAGATTTTCATTCTGTCCAGATTTCTCCATCGTTATTAAATGCCCTAGTGGGGCCAGGGATTTAGCTCAAGTGGTACTTCACCTACCTTAGAAGCACAAGAGCCTGAGTTTGACTCCCAGTATTGCAAAAAAAAAAAAAAAAGGAAGAAGAACTTAAAACATAAAAGCTAAAATTATAAAACTTCTGGAAAATGCAAGTGATCATGTATCTGAAAGAATCTGTAAATATGACATGCATGATGGCAGAACCTGAAAAAAGAAATCACAGCACAGGGCCAACGCATGCAGCCTCTTGTTCCTCCTGGCCCAGCAACCCTGCGCGGTCCCAGGCTGCTCCCAACCAGGGGACTGCAGGCTGCTCACTCCTGCGCAAACCTCTTCTTGCCTCCCACATTTCCCTGTGAACATCTTCACTGTTGCACTTTATTTTCATTACATGGCATTTGAGACACAAAAGTTTAAAGGGTACCCACGAGCCAACACCTGGCTTAGCGGTTCACTTCCAAAGCCATTTCAAAGCTGCCGTCTTTACCTCAGCCGCAGAGCTCACGGAGATGGGGAGTATAGCTCACAGCTGTCTTCTCAGCTCTGGCCCACGGGTCAAGAGGCTGCAGGGATTCAGCCACTGTCTGGAGACGCAGAGAAGAGTGGGGTGTGGAGAGAGTGCGAGCCCAGACGGACACCTGCTTCTCTTCTCTTGAACGGCCTCCTGGACTCGGAGAGCTCCGTGCAGGACCCTGGGAGCCAGCACTCCTGGAGCTCTGGCCCCGCACAGCTTGCTTTGAGGGAGGGTTGTGTGTGGCTGCGCTGAAACTTTGGCTGGTGCTCTGAGCCCCACTTCTCACCTGTTCCTCCTCTCCGCGGCCTGGTGTGGACTAACTTCCCTGCCTCTACCTCCCCAGCCATCACTCCACGCAGCTGCCCCGGTGTGGTGCTTCCTTGAGCTCAGAGGTTGTGGTATCACCTCCTCACACGCTGTCCTGTTGTCCTGGGGTGTCAGCCACCTGGCCTGTCCTGGAAACTGCCCTGCCTCTTCCCTGGCATTCCACACTTCCTTTCCTGTCAAACCTTGCCTTTCGCCTTCTGCGTCAAGGACTCCAAGTTCAGAGAACTTCCAATCAGTTGGACTGGCCTGACCTTGTCCTTGGGAGGAGACGGTGAAGTGGGGGGACTGGGTAGACTTGGGAAAGCTGTGAGAGGAGGGGTGTGCTAGAAGCAAAGCCTTGTGGCTAGCAGTCTGCTTTCCAGCTTCTGTACAACAGCAGCACGGCCCCTCGCTCTGGAAGTCAAAACAAACTCAGGAACCAAGCACAGGCCTCTGTGTCCTCACTTTCCAAGGCCCGCGGCGCTGCTCATAACCACAGTTCTCTGCAGATACCAGTTCCCGGCCTGCACCCGGGTCACTCCACTGCCCAGACAGAGGGAGGACAGCTGCCTTTTCCTTATCAAAGGCAAGGACATGACCTGGATAACAGAGTCTGCGGCTGGCAGGGTCCCCTGCGGTCATTCCACCCGCTCCCTGCCTCTGGCTGTCCACCTGCTCCTCTGTGGAGACCCCGCTGGCCCACGCTGCTCTAGTGAACCCAGCTTCAGGAGGGCGCAGCAGGAACCTGTCTTTTGAGACCTGCTCTGAACGTCACAAGCTTTGACACAAGACCTCTGTCTCGTCTTATTCCTTGCGTGGGAGGAGACAAGAACACAGGGCGCTGAGCGGAGACTAGGGACAGGAATGAGGATCAACCCTGAGAGAACTGGCTCCAGGCTGAGCCCTTCTCTCCACTGCACACCATTCTCCTCCAAGTGTGGTCCACGGACGAGGCGCATTAGCGTTCCCTGGGCACTGAGCCGATGTGCAGAATTTCAGATCCCACCCCAAAGCCAGGGCAACAGACCCTGAAGTTTTGCCAAGAATGCCAGGGGACAGTTTGTGTGCACCGGGTTAGGGGTTCCCTCCACTCTGCTTGTGGGCTCTGGGGCAGGAGCCGCAGACTGGAGTGGGGCTGTGAAGGGACCTGGACCAGTGTCTCCGAACCGCACCCAGCCCAGAGCCTCTCAGGGCTCACTTCTGCAGCCAGCCACGACTCGAGGGTGGGTGGGAGCGTTTTCTGCATGTGTGCGGATGCAGCCCGCCGCACCACCCCACACAGCTCACCTGCAAGTGCCTTTGAACTCGAGAGAGGGAACTTCATTTTGTTGGGTGGCAATGCTTTATCTTCAAGTGTGCGTGACTCACTTAGATGCTGTTTTTGTTTTCTAACAAGGGGTTGTTTTTGTGCCTCTGAATGACACTGTTGCGGCCCCATTACCCCGACCTCCTTTGATGCGAACCCTCTGTTTTTGAGCATCAGGGTTCTGCCACCCAGACCTGGTGAGGCATATTTAAAGCTGTTTAAATTGACAGACCAGGCAAACAGGATTAACTCCATGGGCCCAGAAGGGGAGGTGGGGTGCAGGGCTGTTGCAGAATGGCTTACATGGATGAACAGGAGGACAGCCGGCTGGGCTGGGAAGGGGCCTATAGCCTGAGCTGGCCAAGAATTCTCGATCTGGGAGGTAGGCAGAGAGTCTGCAATCTGCTGGTGATTGGATTAGACATGGTGTGAGATTCGGAGCAGGGCTACATGGCTGGGGCTGGGGCCCAGGCTGCTGTGGGGCCGGGCTTCGGAGGCCCCGCTGAGGAGACCGTGTCGGGAATGCCTGTCCCGGCCCCAGCAGGCCTTGGAGACAGCGTCGGTGTCGCAGCCCTTGGAGGCTCCCCCACAGCTCGGCCCTGTTGTCTTCCCCACCCCACTGAGCCCTGGGAGTTTCTCAGGGAAAGCAGAGGCCGCCCACCCCTATTCACAGGGCTCCGTGCCCGTGGCCTCTCAGCAGTGGCCTGGGCTGGGGAGCAGTGAGAAGCCCTTCTTTCAAGTCTCTGGGCTCCCGCCCGGCAGCCCCCTCTTGACATCTCTCTTGGCCTTTTTTTTTTTTTTTTTTGTCTCTTGTCCCTCTCCCCCTTACACAATCTGGTCATCCGGTAGGATTCTGCTCCATCTGGATTTGCTCAAGAGACCACATCAACTAGTGTTTCTTACTTTTTCAGGGATTTGGAGGTTCTGATTAACATCCTGGACGATTTTGAAGCTCCTTGCAGAACCTAAACAGACCGGGGTAGGGAGCAGTGGATCCTGAGAAGCTGACAGTGGCTAAGCCATGCTGGCAGTGGCACGGGCCTGAGGTTCGAATCTAAGAAGGGGCGGGGGTTGGAAACATACACCGATGGGTTCCCACAGCCCACCCAGTAACAAACAGAGCTGGCAAGAACACCAGCCTTTGCTCACTGCAGGTGGCAAAGACTGAAGGTAACCCGTGGACACCTGGTCTCGGATCACCCAATTCTGCTCACCTCTCTCTCTGAGTCTTGTCCCTCAAAGGCAAATTATAAGCACAAACACATCCAAGTCATCTCGATCTTTGTTCTACTTCCACCTCCGTGCCAACTACACAAGCACCATGTTGGTTGAGTTTTCCTCCTTTCTGGTCTGTTATACTGGTTACAAAACAGGAGGCTGAGTGACCAACTCCACTTTATCTGCTTGGAAAAGTCATCAGCCAGGACTCGATGAAGGCAAGGTCTCTGCAGTCCACCCAGCCATAGGCCTGTGGCAGTTCAGGACTCAGACAGAGCAGGGAAACAAGCTCCACTCCTTTATGGAGATTGGACTTACCAAGGCCTGGTCCCAGCACCACTGCATGGGTCCAGGCACTGCACCTAAGCCCCGCTGAAAGCCCAGTTGGCGTGCAGGTAGATCTACAGAGCAACAGGTCCGTCGGAGCCTGTCCTCTGTGATGACACACGCAGCCCAAACCCGAAGTCGCTAGCACTTCATTGACCACCTTGTTTCCCGCTTGCCAAGGGGACAGGCTGAGTGAGGTTGGCCTGCAGCAAAACAGCACATGGTCACCGCAGCTTCTTCCAAAAGTTCATCTCTCGCCTGGCTGGTGGTTACACGCACTGCAAACCACAGGCGCTCCTACCATGGACCTGGAATGGAGGGCGACATTGTATAGAGAGGGCAAGGATGGGCTGGGACACACAGCACAGCTTGAGGAAGATGCCCAGGGATCTGGTACCCTTCTTCTAACCTCGCAGCCGATCTCATGGACAATTTGTTCTCTGAAATGGAATACAAGCCCACACCCTCATTCCTGTTGCTCCTTTACTACTGGGGCTCACATGCTCCTCTGAGGGCAGGTGGCTTCCGGCTGCACGTCAGGGTCCCTGTGTCTGTCCATGATCCCAGAAAGTCCTGTCGTCCCCATCAGAGAAGCTGCCAAGCCGAGCAGAGCCTGGTGTCCTGCCCACAGCCCCGTCTGGCAGGAACTCCATCTTGCATTCTACTGTCACAAGGACCCTCACAGAGACCGTCGGTGTGTGTGTGAGACCCTCACAAGTGAGTCCCCAAAGGTGGCTGTGAAGTGTGTCCAGAAAGTAAACCTCCAGTGGTTCAGGAGCACCTTGCTTTTCTGGTGCTTGGGCTGGAGCACAGGGCCTCACACATGCGAACCATGTGCTCCACCACTGAGCTCACTCAGCCCAGACGCGCTGTCTTGAACGGTTCTGGGAACTAAACAGGGCTTCGGCTGGGAGGAAGGAGGAGTCCAAATATTCCCCTCATATTTCTTCAGGGGACTTATTCTAAACAAACCTAGTCTCCATTGGTAAGACACTGGCTAAATAAACCACAGCACTATCACTCTATGAACGTTAATAGCTCTAAAAACAAACAAGGACGTTTAAAAGGTAAATCAGTATGGCAAGTCCTCCAGTGCATACTGTCACTTGGGGCACAGATCCGAAGTGCTGTGCCAGCCGCTTCCTTTGTCTGGAGAGAAGGCTGAGATAAGGAGCTTTTCCCAGCCTGGATTTGCACATGTCCTGAAGGACCACGCGGGAAAGATAACAGTGGTTGCTCCTCTGGGAAAGAGGTGCGAGGTGTAGAGGGTAGGTAGATGCCTAGGGATTAAAATCCACTTGAAGCTTTCTTGTTGTTTGGATTTTTGAGCCATGTGAATTGCATTACCTAGGCCAAAAACATGTTGCGGGGGAGGGGAGGTGCACATACTTTGCCTAATTTGATTACAGAATAGCCGAACAAGAAACACCAGGATCAGAAGCTTTGGATGGAATCACGCTTATTTAAATTGTCTGGAAGAACTCCAGGATGAACAAAGCTTGGAAATAACATGCAGGGCCCTGGGTTGGGGGGTCTCAGAGCTGCTGCCAAGTCCCCAGAGCAGGAAGTGAGCCGGAGGCGCGAGGTGGGAGAAGCAGCTCCAGACTGAAGGGCCGGGGTCCTGAGAGAGCTGTGGGAGTGTGATCCCCACCTCTGCCAGCGTGCTCGCCTTTCAGCCAACCTTCCAGGCTATGAATGGGGTGTGCCCTGTGTCGGGGAGGGGTGCTACAGCTGTCCAGGTGCCCTGGGCAAGGGATGGGAGAGGAAGGCTGAGCCTGTGGGTCAGGACTGGGACTTGCATCGAACCTGGGTGGGGGCACTGATGCCCCTCACCATGCTCCTTCCACTCCTCGGGGCACAGCGGTGCCGTCCTTGACTGCAGCATGCAGCCCGCTTGGTTCAGTCAGCGCTGTGACCTTAGGAGATGCACCTTGCCATCTGCGGTAAACATCCAAGGGATTTATGGGAAACAATGGAACCTCCAGGTTTCTGATGGTGGTGAAGCCATTGCCAGTAGAGGGCAGTGATGTCTTTACCAATTAATAAAAGTGTGTGTGGTTTAAAAAAAATCACCTTGTTATCAAGCCATAAAAGAGCACGTACATGCGTGCGCACACACACATGCACACTCACTTCGGTTCCTTCTCTTCCATGCTGCCCTGTTGTTCCCATCACAGCAGGATGACCCACCCTGGGTCCGTCCCTACAGTTCCTCATGGACAGCTGAGGTCGGAGTCGTTGGCCCCAAAGCCCCCTTGGCCGATGTGTCAAACCCACTGTGTGCTGGAAGGAACTTGAATTGTACACGTTAATACCTTCTTAACACCACTCAGAGACGGTAGGGATTGTTTTCTGGGAAGAGAAGACACTGCCTTCTTCCCTTTCCCTCTCAGGGCCTCTGACCTCTCTTTATCTCCTGGCAGGCACCATATCTAATCATGAGAATGAGAGGCAGCCTCGCCACAACCTGGGAGCTTTCCGGGTGGGGAAGCAGCCGGAGACAAGCACCGACCAAGACTGCGGCCCTGCTCAGATCTGTGCGGTGCAAAGAAGCAGCTGTCTGTGTTTTGCTCTCAGTGAGGGGAAACTGCCAGATCATGACCAACCTAGACTCCGGCCAGGATGCACCTGCCGCCCCCACCCCGTACCCCTGTACTTCCCAGTTCCTGAAGATCCCATAGTCTTTCTTCAAAAATTCTTCCTACTAGGTGGCAATAGTGTTCCTTAGGCTTTGGAGAAGTCCTTCACCCGTGAGTTTCGCTGATTTCATATAACAAATAAGAGAATTGGATTCGCTAATTGGCCACTTCCAGACCTGATACTGAGCACATCTATGAGCTGGGAATCAACAAATGGACAAGCAAAAGTGCCAACAAGCAGGACCCACAAGACAAACCTGATTCCAGAAAGCACACAAGCACAGGCAGATCGGGGTGGACAGGGCAGGCCTTAGTCCAGAATGTTAGTGAGGGCCTGGTGGTGTCAGAAAAGGGAGACCGCCCACCACAATGAAATAATGAGGAGCACTCACTGTTTCGGCACCAGCACCTTGTGGGGGACCCTGCGGCTTGTGATGAAGGGCAGCGCAGGGACAGGGGTGGAGGAAGGGCTGTCACCACCCACTCCTGCAGCTCGGTAGCTTCACAGCCAGTGCTCCTGGGTCCAGCCTCTCTACTTCTAGGAACGAGGGGCAGACATTTGTGAGGATAAACAGGGTGCCCTCACTTCATGGCGGTGCCAGGAAGTTCAGCCTACAGGGTCAGAAAGGACCTGGGTGGCAGGGCCCATAGGCCTATCGGTCTATCTTAGAGCTGGAAGGAAGAATGGAGGGGAGGACTCGTCAGCCTTGCCTTTCAGAGGGGCTGTTTGGTGGTCAGGACCCATTTCCCTCCAACTCTGCAAGTAATTACAGCCCTAAGTAGGCTGAGCCAGGAAGAAACTAGAGGGGTAGAGACTACGAAACAAGCTCTCCACTCACCCCCAATGATGAAGAGACCCCTCCCTGGTACTATATTGGACTATCTTCACCACGGTAGTCTCAGGGAACCTACAGGATCACTGCAGGAACCACAGGTGTCTGGACAACTAGGAAGAACTGAAAGGGAAGGTACAGTCCCCAAACAGAAGGGAAGGGAAGGATTTGCTAGGTGGGGGCAAATCCCTACCCTACAGATGTTTTGGAAACAAAACAAAGAGTCAAAATTGGGCTGTATTTCTCTTCCCAGATAAGAATTTCTGAAAGTATCAATGATTGTTATATGGTTATGCCTTGCTGGGTTCGGTTTCCCAGATAAGAGTTTTCACGCCCACGGTATCTCTCTCAATCCCCACCACCCTGGGATACACCCAGGCAGGAATTACTATTGCTCTTTTACAGGTGGCAAAACAGAGGCTGAGGAATAGGAGCGACTGGGCCAAAGGTTTAGCCATTAACACTTCTCTGAGTGGAAACTACAGTAGGGCTCCTGGCTCCAGAGGCCTCATTTCCTTCTAGGACAAGAAGTGTTGAGAGGAGAAAGGGCCAGGCTACCTCCCAGGGTCTCTCAGCCGTCTCCACATTGGCTCCAGCCCCTCAGAAAGGGTGGCGTGTGGTATACACGGGAGAGAGGAGTCAGCAGAGCACCCAATGATTTTAGGAGTGGCTTGGCCTCTCTCCACTGGGGGTTGGGGAGAGGGAAATGGGGTGCAGGAAGGCCACAGAAAGAGATGCTAGGAAGAGCATCCGACTGGGAGGCCCTGGTCTTAGAGTCATAGGCAGAGCGGACCCCCAGCTGCAGCTTGGGGTAGGCTGCTTCTCCCAGAGCCTCAGATTCTCTCTGTGTACAGTGAGGTGTCGAGTTAATGAGTGGAAGGTCCCTCTGTGTTATGTCTGTGTGTGTGTCACGAGCACAAAATGTTGCATCCAGTTCATTGATGTCAACACTGGTTTATTCACTAAGTAGCTATGGTACACCCATTATCTATCTGCCTGGGTCCCCTGGGTGCCTGGGTCCCAAGTAGAGGGCTGGACACTCAGGTCGGGTTCCCAATGTCCTGGGCTTGTAGATCAGTGAGCGAACAGGGCGTGCCCCGCCACTCATCTGTCCGAGCAAACGTCCGCTGGCACAAGGGAGCAAGGAGTGACCAAGAACAAAGGCTCCACCAGCTTCGATGCCAAGTTTCCCAAGAGCGGCTGATTTCCCCTCAGGACACACCCCAGAGCTGCAGTCCCACCAGAGGGCTGGAGGCTAGGGAGGGTGGAGGCTGCTCTTGTGAGACCTGGCAGGTAAACATCTTCCTGCTCACCTCTGCCCGGCGCCACCAGGAACAAGACACTTCCTTCTTCCTTCCAGTTCCTCAGAGCTGCCCAATCCCAACGTGAGACCAGGCCTGGCAGTGGGAGCCAGGAAGCTGGGCCAGCTCACCTGGGACATGGAGAAGCAGGTGTCCCACCCAGCAGTCTGTCAGAAACAGGGGCCATGACCAGGTCTGGAATCCTGAGCTCCACGCTGTGCTTTTTGACATTGTGTTTGTTTCCTGGTGTTTGTGTAGTGGCTGAAGTATTTAGGTGGAAACCGGAGACCTGGCCTCTCCGGAGTTCACCTGCTGCTTTGGAATGTGCGTGTTTGTTCCTGGGGCCCCATCGCAGCACAGTGTTCCTTTCCTGCAGCCAGAAGGCTGGTGTGTTCACATCGCGTCTCCACGGCAACTGGCTCTGCTATGACAAACAGCAGACTGTGCCTGGAGGTAGACAGCGGGTGGCCTGAACAGGTAAGGCAGCCCTAACGAACTTCCTGTTTCCAGGCCAAGGTCTAAATGAAGAACAGTAAATGCTCCCCTGCCTTCCAGACAAGCAACAAGAGCCTCTCAACTGTGCTCTTGCTTTGTCATCTCACCATGCTTGCAAAAGGAAGAAGAATATGTCTGTTTTCCTTGCTGATCACCTCTCTGCCCTATCCTTCTGCCCCCATTCTGTTCATGAACTAAAGACAGAGAAAAGGTCTGAGCTGCCTTTGGCATGGCGGTGACTGTATGTGCAGTCTGAATACTTAAGGTGCGTTCTGATCATAGTGATAACAAACCACTGTGGAAGTACATTGTTACCCTCAGAGGGAAAGGCAGGGAGAAAAACTAGAAGGATGGAAACCATAGCTCCACCAGTCAACACATCTATTCACCAAAAGGCCCAGAGAGCAGGACCCTTCTCAGGGTTCGGCCAGGACACCCCCAGCACCCTACCCTCAGTTTCCTACACTCTGCAGGCTGTCGTTTGGTCAGATCACCAGACGACCTACACTGCAGGCGTGTGTGTTGCCTTTAGTGTCCCCATGTCCCTAAACCTCGAGCCTCTTGTGCTGTGATGTCCTTGGAGGCCATGGAAATAGCTCTGTGGCACTCTGAGGAAATGAGCACAAAGGACTCAGACCCTGAGTTGCTGTCACAGCACGGAGACTCAAACCTGTCCATTCTGCAGAGACCTGGACACTTAGCTTGTCTCTATCCTTTCCACTCAGGTCCCCAACATCTCCCAAGCACCATGTGTTGCACAGCACACACACTAGTCTGTGCATTCCTGGGAAGAGCGGGTGGCCATCAGGCTGCAGGGAGAAGGTGGGAACCTGCAAGTCATCCCCAAGCCCCCTCCTGTTTGACTCTGAGGTCCACACAGGACCTCTGCAGACCAGCTCCGGGCAGCCTCCCTCCAGTGTGTCTGCCCTGTCATGTGCAGCAAGGCATACTTCTCTCCTCCCAACTAACCCTCCAAGCTGCTTGAGCTCAGAGTCTATGTCTGATTGTCCCTACATCCTCTCCACCTTGAGCATAACAGCCGGGTAGTAAGCTCAAAGAATGTGCAGCACGCTGCGTGATGTTATTGTCGGAATGATTGCCATGAGTCCTCTCCTTTCCCTTCATCTCTGTCTTATCCAGACCTGCTGTGCTGGAAGGTATGGCCTCATATCCAGCTGGCAATCTCCAAGCTCTGAGCTGCTCTCCTTGTCTTCACAATGCTAGGCAGGATGTGGAGACTAGCACTGCCTTCTAGGCAGCAACTGTCCCCAAAGACTGTCTTCTCCTTTTCATTGAGCAAAAACATTAATACGCTTTGCACTCTTTGCCTAGAGTTCCAGGGCCTGTCTTGGTCAGGGGGCACATCTCAGGAGTGGAGCACTTACCTGGTATCCACGAGGCTCTGGGTTCAGTAGCCAGTACCATTGAGAAAAGAAGGTATCTATCCTTTGGCTACAAGTGAGAGATGGCTCCTTCCAAGACAACTTGATCTTCCAAATCAAATCTCAGCCTAGCTGGGCACCTGTAATCCCAGCTATCAGGAGGCTGAGGCAGGAGGACCACAAGTTTGAGGCCAGCATGAGCAACTTAGTGAGATTCTAACTCAAAATCAAAAACTTGAAAAGGTCAGGGATGGAGCTCAGTAGTAGAACCCTCAACTGGGTTTGATCTCTGGTACCATAAGAATGACAGACAAACAAACACACAACTCTAGCCTAATCTATCATATTTTCAGAAACTGGATATTCCTTCTCAATGCTCCAGAATTACAACAATTATTTCTACCCTTGGCTACAAGTGACAAAACCCCAAATGTTGCCATAAACAAAAGAGAAACTTATGTCCTGATCTCAAAAAAAATCTGAAGTAGCCGGGAGTGGTGGCTCACACCTGTAATCCCAGCACTCGGGAGGCAGAGACAGGAAGATTGCTGAGTTTGAGGCTTGCCTGGGCTACATAGTGAGCTCAGAGCTAGGCTGAACTACAAAGCGAGACCCTGTTCTCAAAAATAATAATAATAATAATAATTTTTTAAAAATCTGAAGTAGAAAGTGCAGGAGTACCAGAGAGTTCTGAGCATGTCAGAGACCAGCACCTTCCGTCTGAACGGGAGGCCCAGGACTTGACTCCTCCTTCAGGATCCAAGACAGCTGCTCCAGCCCTCATGCCAGCAGCTCACCAAAACAAAGAAGCAGAAAAAAGGTGCTTACTGCTTTCCTTAAAGATACTTCCTGGAACTTACCCACAAAATGACCATTAAATCCTGTTGTCCACAAGGGAGGCTAATATGTGTGATAGTTAATTTAGTTTATAAATTCTGAACTTTAGGATTCTATTCCACACCTATCAGAGTGCCTCACTTTCTGCCTTGAGTAATTAATTTTCTATCCAGTGTAACCAGGCGGGGTGACTTTCCCAGGACACGGAGCACATATAGCCTCTGGTCGTCAGAACCGGGAGTGGTATGGAATCCCAGCCAAAGCAGCCAGGGAGGGTGGAGAGAAGTCTGCTTGGGGCCGTGAGTTCAGGGTGCACAAGGTCCAGAGGCCTCCTGGGCACCGCCCTGCTGGGGCCAACCCCACACCTGGTGGGTACCAGGCCCTGCCTGGGCGTGGCTATTTCCCACATCTGGCCTGCCTTGGGCACCAGCTGCCCACCTGGGCACCTGCCTTCCGCCTGAGGCTGGTTTAGCCTCAGCTGAGCCTCAGGGCAGGTAACAGGCTGGCCAGGAACCTGGTGCCAGCTCCTCTGAACATCTGTGTTTGTTTCAATGTGAGTCCTGGCATGCTGGCAAGTGCCGGCAAGCAGGGCACTGTGGGCACCACTGGACACCAAGAGGGCCCAGCAGGAGGCAGAGATTCTGTCTGAGAGGCATGTAGGAAACAGGAACTCCTGTAGGCAATGGCAGGTGGCAGCTGAGCTAGCATGGGCCCTTCTCGAACAAGATGAGGACCTGTCTTCAGACAAGGACACAGGCACTGGGAACTGGACCCAGAGCCTACGCACTGAGCTGTGACCCCAGCACTTTGCAACTCTTTTTTGAGGCAGGGTCTTTCTGAGTTGCCCATGTAGTCTTTCTGTGCCATCACACCTGCCAGGACAGTTTCTTCTCTCGCTTTTGCAGATGAAGCTGCCCAGGACCAGCAGGATCATCACCTCCTGTTCTGTCCATACGGCCTCGTGCAGGTCACACGGGGCCACAGCCAAGCGCAGCTCTGGTGCGGGGTCAGAACCCACCTGGAGGTCTTTAACCATCTTCTTTGTTGCCCTGACCCAACTCCTCTTCTGCTTCTCGTCTCCTGCTTCTCATTTCGGTGCTGGGTAGAACTCAGAACTCATGGATACCAGGCAGGTAGTTGGCTCTGAGCTGCATCCCCACTCCTTCCTGCTTTTTTGCTCTTTTCCTTCTTGATAACAGTGTTGGCTCTTCAAAATGAATCTTCAGCCGGGTGTGGTGGCTCATGCCTGTAATCCCAGCACTCAGGAGGCAGAGGCACGAGGATTGGTGAGTTCAAGGCTTGCCTGGGCTACACAGTGAGCTCAGGGCCAGCCTCAACTACAAAGCGAGAACCTGTCTCAAAAAAAAAAAAAAAAAAAAAAAAAAAGAATCTTCAGGGCCAGAGATTTAGGTCAGTCGGGCTTGGCCTGCCTTGAAAACAGAAGGTCCTGAGTTCGGTCCCTGGTACAAAAATAAACAAAAGCAAACAAATAAATAAATAATTTCTGCTCTGATCCTGATAATCTCCCTAGTATGAACTTTGGGTTAGTCTTGCTCCTCTCTTTCTAGTAGCTTGAGGTTCAGCATTAGACTATTTATTTGAGCTTGCTCTGTTTTCCTCATGTAGACATTCACTGCTATGAATTTCTCTCATAGAACTGCTTTCATTGTGTCCTATAGATTCCTGTATGTTGTAACGAGGTCATCATTTCATTGTAAAAACTGTTTAATTTCTTCTGTGACTCATTGGCTATTCAGCAGAGCATGGTTCAATTTCCATGTGTTTGTGAGGATCTTGGAATTTCTTTTGCTATTCAACTCCTATTTCAAGGCACCATGGTCTGACAGTATGCAGGGGCTAACTTCAATTCCTTTGCATTCACTTAAACATGTTCTGTGAACTAGGATGTGGTCCATTTTGGAGAAAGATCTATGAGCAGCTGAGAAGAATGTGTATTCTGACTTTTGGGGGTAAAATACTCTGTAGGCATCTATTAAGTCCATTTGCTCAAAAGTTTGGTTTAGCTCAAGTATTTCCTTATTGATTTTTTTGTCCAGTCAATCTATTTGTGACAGTGGGGTATTGCAGTCCCATGCTACTATTGTATTAGTACTTATCTGGCTTTTTGTATCCATTAATATTTATTTTATATAGTTGGGTATATTAGAATTTGGTACATAAATATTTATGATTGCTATTTCTTTCTCTTGGATTGGCTTAGGGAAAGACTTTATGAACAAAACCTCTGTAGCATGAGAAGTAGCAGAAGGAATCAACAAATGGGATATCATCCTATTAAAAAGCTTCTGGGGGTCAGAGATTTAGCTCAGTGATTCCAGTGCCTGCCTAGCAAGTGCAGTTCCCTGGCTCGATCCTGGTAACCACATACAACAATACCGGGGGTAGTGACTCACACCCACCAGCAATCAGTACCACACACCACAGTGCTGAGCGTGGTGGCTCACACCTATAATCCCAACACTCAGTAGGGAGAGGCAGGAGGATTGCTGTAAGTTCAAGGCTTGCCTGGGCTACCTAGTGAACTCAGGGCCAGCCTGAACTACAAAGCGAGACTCTTATCTAAAAAAACAAAAACCAAAAAACAGTTTTTACTAGCTGTTTCTCAGACAAAGGACTACTATCTAGAATTTATAAAAAGAGCTTTAAAAAATCAGCCTTCCCAAATTTGAAGACCCAATTCAAAAATCGTCCTTCAAAATGAACAGACACTTTTCAGAGGAAAAAGTAAAAGCAACCAAGAAGCATTTGAAGAAATGCTCAATGTCACTGGTCATTCGAGAGATGCAGATGAAAATGATACTAAGATTTCATCTCACTCCACAAAGAATGGCTGATATTGTGAAATTAACCAGCAATAAATGCTGGTGAGGCTGCGGAGAAAAGAACCCTTCTTCACTGTTGGTGGGATTGTAGACCCATGCAATCACTATGGAGATCAGTGTGGAGATTCCTCAAAAAACTAGGATTAGAGATCACATTTAACCCTGCTATTCCCCTGCTAGGAATATTATAGAAAGAATTATAAGAATCATATCATAATTACATATGTGCACCCATGTTTATAGCAGCTCAGTTCGTGATAGCTAAATCTTGAAACAGATGTACATCAACTAGAGACTGGATAAAGAAGATGTGGGTTTTTAAAATCAAATGGAGTATTACTCTGCCATAAAGAATGATAAGTTTGAGTCATTTATACTCAAATGGATACACCTTAAGGACACACTCATAAGTGAAATAAATAGGTCATAGATGTGTAGATACGTAGGTATCTTTCTTCTGGTATGAGAATCTAAAGATGTAAATGAGTTCTAGAATGTATGATAGATATTGTGAAATAGAAAATATTCAAAGGGAAAAAGGTAGGGGTAAGTAATGAGGGGAAAGAAAAATTATGTTAAAAAAAAAAAAGAAAGGGGGCCGGAGGGTTAGCTCAGTGGTTTCGGCGCCTGCCTCGCAAGCGCAAGGTCCTGAGTTCGATCCCCGGTAACCACATACAATGCTGGGCGTGGAGACACGCCCACCAGTAATCAACACCGCATACCACAATGCAGGACGTGGTGGCTCACGCCTGTAATCCCAGCACTCGGGAGACAGAGGCAGGAGGATTGCTGAGTTCACGGCGGCTTGCCTGGGCACCATAGTGAACTCAGGGCCAGCCTGAACTACAAAGCGAGACCCCGTCTCAAAAGCAAAAAAAAAAAAAAAGAAGAGAAAGAGGGGCCAGAGATTTCACTCAGTGGTTCCAGCACCTGCCTAGCAAACACATGGTCCTGAGTTCAATCCCCATTAAGAATACCGGGCATGGTGACTCACACCCACCACCAATCAATACCACATACCACTATGTTGAGCATGGTGGCTCACACCTGTAATCCCAGCACTCAGGAGGCAGAGCCAGGAGGATTGCTGAGTTTGAGGCTTGCCTGGGCTACATAGTGAGCTCAGGGCCTGCCTGAACTACAAAGTGAGACCCTGTCTCAAAAAAAATAAAAAAGAATTAACTCATGTCATATACTGGTACAAATTCCCAATACTGAGTGTAATTGTGATGTATATAAAACGTACCAAAAAAGAATTCAATTTTAAAAATAATCAATCAATCTTTACCTCTAACCCCTGATTTTTTTTTTTTTTTTTTTGAGACAGGGTCTCACTTTGTAGTTCAGGCTGGCCCTGAGCTCACTATGCGGACCAGGGAAGCCTTGAATTTAGCAATCGTCCTGCCTCTGCCTCCCAAATGCTGGGATTATAGGCGTGAGCCACCACGCCCAACATTGTGGTATGTCGTACTCATTGCTGGTGGGAGTGAGTCACCGTACCCGGAATTGTTGTATGTGGTTACTGGGGATTGAACCAGGGACCTTGTGCTTGCTAGGCAGGCACCAGAACCACTGAGCTAAATCTCTGGCCCTAAGCCTTGATTCTTTTCACATCCCCACCTCAAGTCCTTCTTCTCACCCACCTCCCTAGAAGCATGGCACTGTCAGTCTGGGACAGTTTCTTGGCCCCATCTGAGCCTCTATGGAAGCACCTAACAGGGCCATGAAGGGTCCCCTTTCTCTGCACAGCAAGAGCCTGGACAGAGAGATGGGTTTGGGGGACACTGTTTGCACCAGACATAGACAGTTTTCCTTTCCTTCCTGTTCTCAGGAACCATCCAAGAGCAGGATCTTGTCCACTCTTCCCCACTGTGGCTTAACTGGGTTTGCTCTTTCACCCTAGGAGGGGGAGGCTGGCCTGGGGCAGAATTAGGCAGCAGCTCAGGAGGGAGGTGGAAGCGAACAGGGAAACACCTGGCCCTGAGTGCCTGCCCTGGAGGGCCAGGACCAGTGCCCTGGGGCATCCCCAGCCTGCCTCAGAGAAGGGCTCCTGGCCTGAAAATGATGGTTGGGAACTTTTCAGACAGGCAAACCCAGACACAGAGAAACAAGTTTGCTCAGGATACCTAGCTCCTTCTCCAGCTGAGGGGACGCCAGGGTACAAGAAACTGCTGTGGAGTGAGGTACTGTTAGAAATGACCTGCAGAAGAAGTACAATGAGACAGCATGCAAGAGGCCTCGAAAGGCACTTCAGGGTTTACTTCTGCAGAAGGGCACAAGCGCACTCAGACAGGAGGCAGCGCACCCAGCAGAGGAAGTGGGTTTAAGCCCTCACTTGGGAAGCAGCTGTCTTCACATTCACTGACTGGATCCAAAGGCTCGCACGCCATCACGGTTGGCTAGTTGATTGGCAGGAGGGGGTCCAAAGGGTTGCTGAGGTAAAGGAAGATTAGGAGGGGAGAGGGTATGGGGGGGCAGAAGGTCCTGGCTATTGAGAAGCTGTCTTGGTCTGCAGCCGTGTTTCCAGAATTATTCCCCGCACAGTAAAATATAGAACTTTCAATGTCATATGTTGTCTTCATATAAACAGGAATAGTGATCTTGTCTTCTTCCTTCCTGAGGTTTCTTTCTAAGAAAACAGCTAAGAATTCAAGATGCCACATGCCTCAAATCCCAGTTCTTCTCTCTAACTGGGGACTTGGGAAGATTGTTCGGTTTTGCTTGTTTTGTTTCTAACATCACTGGATCTCAGCTCCTTCCCTACATACTTTAGTCAAACTGATCTTATAAAGTGATTCCTTAGATTGAATGAAATAGCACAGCAGGACCTGGTTTCTGCTTAATGTGGCAGTACACACACCCATAACCCCAACATTCAAGAGGCTGAGGCAGAAAGATCCAGAGTTTGAGACCAGCTTGGGCAATTGACAAGACCTGTCTCAAAAGAAAAAAAAAAAATTTAAGTTTTTGGGATATAGTCCTGGGGTCCATTTCTAGTATGGAGGGGGGCAGGGAGGAGACAGAGAGAGAGAGAGAGAGAGAGAATGAGAGAGCGGGTTTTGTGCCTGGCACCTGATGGGTATTTGGACAATGTTGGTTTCATAACCAGTTTCACTTTCTTTGAGAGAGGCTTTGTCTTCGTCTGATCAGTTTAATCCAGTGCACTTCATGCCTTTTTTCAAAGTATGGGATTCTCTCTACACTTCCGCATGTGTGCCGTCAGAGCCCTCATCCTGGTGGCTGACTGGGAGGCTTCAAAAAATATTTACAACAAAGGCTTATTGAAAAAGCTCTGCAAGTGAAATGAACAGCTGAAGCGTCCCCAGACAACCCCTCCCCAAATCGGCTGGGTCCAGCTGATCTGGACCCTGTCTCTGGGCTCTGCCCTAAGCAGCCTAGTTGTGACACCGGTTCTGCTTTTATTTTCTTGGTGTCGAGTCATTGTTTCTGGCTGCGTGGAGGCATAGGGCTTCTCTGAAGGAAAGAGAGCGGCTGTGTCTCTCACTCAGGGGCTGGTTTGCAAGAGAAAAATGCCCAACAACAATCATCATTACCTCTGGAAAAGGCAGAAATACAGACCATCTGTCATCCTATTGGTTTTTGCTGTTTGCAGAAAGAGCCCAAGGCCTGTAGAAGCACTTCCAATTCACAAGGAGCAAAGAGAAGACAGAAAGAGGGTCACCACAGAGCTCCAAAGCCACGGTGAAAATGGAGTTTGGTCCTCATCGCTGGACTCCAAGGACCCAGGATCTGATTGGGTGTGGTCGGGGGGCCTTTAGAGACATCTCCCCTGTGGGCGGGCCAATGGAAGAAGAAAGCTTATACCATGACCCTACAATTTAAGCAACACTGGAGGGCCACTTTTCCTCCCTCTCCACCCCTCAGGCCAGGAGAGTTCCTCCTGCTTAGATGCCTGGAGTGATTCACCTCTTGGGAGGGTTCTGGTCTCAGGTCCAAAAAGGATCTAGGAGGGTTGCATCGGACGCTGAGCCAGCAGGCTAGGCTGGAAGCTGGGATTCATGTTTGGGAAAAAATTCCGAGGTGTTGTGTAGGCAGTATGATGTCTGTTGTTTTAACTTGATCCCTGTCCTGCTGTTGCCCCAGATGGAAGGGACAGACACCTCTAAGGAGCATGCAGCAAAGCTAAACGTTAATGCAGATCTCCCCTAGGTCTGAGAGGTGGCGCTAGATAGACGGGTTCTCTGGTCAAATGTGTTAGTAACGCTAATCACATGTTTGGCTTTGTTGCAAATCCACAGTTCATATGAGCAGTGGTAGATACTCTTAGAAAGATCAGCACCGTGGGATACAACTGTAATCCCAGCACCCTGGGAGGCTGAAGCAAGAGGATCACAAGTGTGAGCCCATCTTGGGCCAATTAATAACTTAGAAAGACACCATCTCAAAAATTAAAAATTAAGAAAGAGCTGGGGAGGAATAAATATGATACAGAAAGCAAAAAGAGCATGTATAAAGCGGGGAGGAGATGTGGGTGGGTAGGGATATGGGTAAAAATGAGAATTAACTTGTGTCATATACTGGTACAAATTCCCCAATGTTATATGTGATTCTGAGATGTATATAAAATTGTACCAATAAAGAATTCAATTTAAAAAAAAAGAAAGAAAGAGCTGGGGATGTAACTCAGTTCAAAGACCCAGGGTTCAATCCCCAGTACAAAACCAAAACAAAACGCTAAGAATTCTTTTTTTTGTTGTTTGGTTTTTGTTTTTGTTTTTGTTTTTGAGACAGGGTCTCGCTTTGTAGTTCAGGTTGGCCCTGAGCTCACTATGTAGCCCAGGCAAGCATTGAACTTACAGCAATCCTCCTGCCTCTGCGTACTGAGTGTTGGGATCACAGGCTTGAGCCACCACGCCCGCTACTGTGGTATGTGGTCACCAGGGATCAAACCAGGGACCTTGTGCTTGCTAGGCAGGTGCCAAAACCACTGAGCTAAATATCTGGTCCAAGAATTCTTAATAAAAACTAACCAGCCCAACATTTCCCAAGTGTTCTTGACTCGGAAACCTCCAGTCTTCCCTACCATCTGTTACCACACCTCAGGGTACACCTGGTGAATTCAGCATTTGTATAAACCACATCAACAGTTTCTCTCTGTGAGATTCAGAAGAGTAAGGGAAGCTTACAGGAGTAGAAAAGTTTGGAAAGGTTTAAAATATTACAAAGTACAAGCTTGGGGTATTCTGCAGTTATGCCTGGGGGCAGCCCCAGATTAAAGGTTTGTACAGTACTATGTAGAAAAGTTCCAACACAGTCACATGCAGGTTTCTTATATTTTCCTGAGGAAGTCAGTTTTTTACACATCAGAATTGTGTATCAGAGCATTAGTAGTCTGCATTTGTAGGCGACGGTATAGTTTACAAAGTCCTCAGTATGCTGATAGAATATCTTTCATGCAGTACTAGAATATAATCCTAGCATTTCCATTCCATGACAGAATTCAGACCTTGTGTCCTAAGCACAGAAGCCACCGACATCTCAGCATCCTTGCAGAACCTTTGTCTCAATGGAGGATCGAGTCCTGCAAGACTGATGGCCCAGAGGCTGTACGGAGCAGTGCCAGGGTCCCTCCATGATGAACAATAGCAAACGGTGGAATGAGCCCTGGAGCAAGACCAGGAGACTTGGACTGAGAAGTCCATTTGTGAGAGATGAGACGGTGGTAGGCACATCATCTACCTGTCCACACCTCGGTTTCCTCAAACACACCTTGCAGAGTTGAACACAGGTATGCACCAAAGCCAGACACATGCCTGCAGAGAATAAACGCTGAAGTTTTCTTGTAGTGTGCAGATCTGGCTCAGTGCCACTGGACTTGTATCGAAGTTATTCTAGGTATTGTGTGTGTGTGTGTGTGTGTGTATGTGAGAGAGAGAGAGAGAGAGAGAGAGAGAGAGAGAGAGAGAGAGAGAGAGAGAGAGAGAGAGATGCAGGGCTTAGCACTGCTAGACCAGCTCTCCATGCCCAGCCTGAGACAGCATACTCCCTATGAAGAGTTCTGATCATGGCCCTGGGCCTGACAGACTCACTGGCCCAGCCTGACTCCTCGGCAGGAAGAGGCTCAGCACTCAGGAGTCTGCTGGACGCAACTGTGCACCACAGCTCTCAGAGGTCTGACCACTGTAGGGCTATGGGACAGGTTGGCTGGGGAATGACTAGAGGAATGGCTGGGGAATGCTGCGAGCAGAGCAGACAGCCAGCCACCCAGGGGTCAGGAACCATCACCTCTTCTCACCAGAGGCCAATGTGGGCCTCAGCTGATCCGTCCCGGTCTGTCTGCTCTGGCCCTCACTGGACCCAGGCGCAGGAGATAAGGGTGAGGAGCTGATGGCGGCAGGAGGGGTCGATTTCTGGTGCATTTTGCCTCCACTGAAGAGCCAGAGGAAATGGTGATATGCAAGCAGGTCTGCAGGGGCCTCGGCTGCCCTGGAGCTGAGATCGGGCTTGTAAACTCCAACTACTGACTTTTCCATCACAGAACTCTAAGCAGCATCAGGCACCCTCGTGCACGTCTCTCTCTCACAGTCTCGGGATGAACCCCGAACTGCACACACTCAGCTCATGCGCGACTTCCTAGCTACAGCCCAGCCCAGCTGTGCTGTTCAAGCTGCCCTGGTCTATGAGGTAGTTCTATTATCATCCGCCTTCCCACAGAGAGGTTCAGTCATTTTCCTAAATTTCCCCAGCTATTTACCAGTAAGTAGGGCAATTCAAAGGTCTAGCTCTAGGGTTTGTGACTTGCCCACCTTCCTAGGCCTTCCTAGGCAGCTCAGAAGGAGCTGAGGAAGACAGGCATCTCTGCTAATGCAGTGGATTTTCTGACCTGGGATTTCGAATCTGCAGATCCAACCAACCCCAGACTGGAAATATACGGGAAAAGTTATGTCTGGTGGGCACAGGGGCACACACCTGTAATCCCGGCACTCAGGAGGCTGAGGCAGGAGGATCACCATGTGTTTGGAGCCAGGTTGAACTATAGAGCTGGACCCCATCTAAAAAAAAATAATGTATCTGTAAGACATGTGTGTATGTGGTACTGAGGACTAAACCAAGGGCCTTGCACTGAGATGCATTCTCAGTTTTATTTTTTTTTGTTTACACGCGATCCTGCTGAGTTGCTAAATTGCCCAAGAAGGGCTTGAATTCGAGATCCTTCTGTCTCTGTCTCCCAGAGCATGGGATCAGAGCACTACCAGGCTGGCCGCAGACTTTCTTCCTGAACAGTAAGCAGGACGGCTGTTCCATTCCTTCCCATGGCTCAGGGCACCAGCAGTCTACAGGTAACTTAGAGTAAGTACACGGCACAACACGTGCAGATGGCACATGAGCACTGCCTGGTCACACAGCCTTGGTGGCTGCAGACCCCTAACAGGTCCAGACAGACCTACAGACACAGAAGGAGGGCTGGACCTCCAGGAGCTTGCCAACACGAGGCTGGCCAGGAAGCTCGGGCGACCACGTGAGTTCTGCTCAGCAAACTTTCTTTTTTGCATTTCCCTTAGCTCCAGCATTGACGCCGGTACCGAGACTGTGTACCCACTCTGCCTTCTCAGTAGGTGCCATGGCCACTAAAGCAGGTGTCTGGAGGCTCTGAGTCCTCCCTCAGGCCTCCTGTCTGACCTGAGAAGGCACACACGAGGTGAGGAGACCCACATGTGGCCATGGCCACTCACTTCCTCTCTGAGGCCTTCATCGTCCTACATGAATCTCCAGAAGAGTGAGTAGCAACAGTGCTGGGCCCTCAGCAGGGTGAAGAAGTCGAATCACATCCCTCAACAGCTCCCGATCTGCTAAGGCCAAGGAGCCCAGTACAGGGATAAGTTACACAAGGCAGCTGTGGCTCCGCAGAGCCAGGCTGACCCCACAGGCTTCCTGCAGGGGATGAACTTTGTGCTTCTGCTGCCGTGGCTGCCGAGCTGCTCTTCTCACTGCAGAGCCGGCCCTCTTGGAGCTCTTCAAGGGCCTATCTCAGAGCTCTGGCTCCTGACCGAGCACTGACACCCTTCTGCTGGACCGGCCCAGGCTCCTGCCGCCTATGGTCCCCAGAGCGGATTCCCAGCAGTCCGTCTGATTGTCCTGAATGGATTTCTGCGGGGGGGTGGGGTTTCACACATTAATCCACTAATATTTCGCCTGGCTGTTTCCCGTGTCGCCAGGCCCAGCCCCAGGAGACAGCTAGCTGTGCAGCAGAGGAGAAAGGACCCTGTCCTGGAGACAGGACAATAATGAAGCCAATGAAGCATGGCAGGAGTGGAGATAAAGGCGCTTTCTTGGGCCGCACTGCCCTGGGGTGACTTGTCCAGTTCATTTTTTTTTTCTCCCTCCTCGCTTTTCCCTTCTCTCCCTCCTCCCTCCCTCCCTTTGCTGGCTCTAAGGGCTTGGAAAGATGTGTGTTCACCAGGACTGGCACAGGAAGTGCCAGAAGGCCTGTGTCCCTGGTCATATTTGCCTTCTGGCACAGCGGCAAGAGGACATGGGTAGGATTATGAGCCCTTGGCCCAAAGTGGAAGAAGAGGGGGTAGAAGCAGAGAGGGTAAGAGACCAACAGAGACCACCCAGAAAGCTGCTTCCGCATTCCCTGAAAAGTATCTGAGCCCCAAGAAGCTCACATGTGCATTACTTTCCTAATGGTTAATTTTTCTTGTTCAGTCATTTTTTTTTCCCATTTTGTAGAAATTTCTCAAACACCAAACATAGTGCAAATGCCCCCAAATAATCTCCTCTCCTGTGGCCACTGCTTCTGCTTCCCCTGTAATTCTGGGGCTCAGATTTGGGCCTCTAGTCATGCAAGGCAAGCTCCCTACCACGGAGCTCCATCCCCGATGGCACTGCTGATTTCCAACTATTACTTCCTGACAGCCTGCAACAAAACTAAAAGTCAAGTGTCATGACAGCTTTGAGCCTGATACCACTGATCTCAGAACATGGTTAGCAGGTGCCCGATTGGACTCCTGAGGACGCTGCAGGATTCTGTATTCAAAATTCCACGATCGTTAAACAATTTAGTCTAGAGAACAGATGCCCACATACATTTGCTGTCATTAGCAATGTATTTATTCATTTATTCATTCATTCATTTGGAAAACGTCATCTAAGTATTTCATGCCGCTGAGTTCATGCTGGTGGGGAGTAAGGGCCTACAGAGGGGAGGCGACAGGTGCCTGCCTCTGTCTCCCTCGGGTCACCTTCATCCCGAAGCATGGTGCTTGGAACCCCAGAAGGTGGTGCTGGAGACCACTGTGCTCTGAGGAGAGTTCTAGGCCCTCACTGCCACCCAGCCCATATACCCGAACAGACCCGCGCAGGAAGCAGCATGTGAGCTGTGTGCGATGGCGAGAGAAAGAATCGAAGCCCTCTGTAGGGAAAATCTGGTGGCAGGCTCCCCGAGAGCATAGCAAGGCCCAAGAAGCTTTCTGGGCTTTTGGGGGGAAGCAATGAAGTTATCTGATCTGAGGAAGAAGCTAGAGGAGATACAACCATTCACAAAGGTATGCTCCAACCTCCCAAAGGGAATTTTCCTCCTGGCACCAGGGTGACATCTAGAAACCCTGGGCTGGAGAAGGAAGGGGCAACTGGACAGAAAACAGCTTGGTGGATGACGAAAAGCAAGTCCAGGAAGCTTTGGACTCTCTTTGGAACCAAGGCAGAAGCCTTTGCAATGATTTCACAAATCAGTCAAAGCAAGGTGTGGGGTGAGGGGGATCCTGATCCTGGGTCCCCTGAGGTAGCGGCAGGGCTGAGGAAGGGAATGGCCCTTGGCTTTGGCCCTAGACCCTGCACCAGGCTTCAGAGTGGATGAAACTCTCACAGCCACCTCAAGGTCTCCCAGCTCTCGGCTCCCAATCACTCATTACCCAGCGGGAGCCACCCCCAGATCCTGTCCTTGGCCACAGAGATGAAAGGCGAGGCACCGGCTGGGGAGAGGCAGGCCTGAGAGTTCCGGAGGAATTTCAGCCCCGGGATTATCATAGCCCTGCACAGCCCAGACAGGAGGGAGCTGGGCTTTCAAACACTCCTGTGCCCTTCACATCGCCACCTCCTCTCCTACCATTCACCCAAACACAAGGAAAACGTAAAACCATAAAATAATCATCATTTTGGGGGCAGAGGTTTTAATACATATCTCCTAAGGCCAAGGGTGCACAGGCCCACTTAAAGGGCATGCTGAGAACTGCCAAGAGGGCAAGTCCTGAAGCAGGCATGGCATGGGCTCAAGGCTGAGGAAGGGGCACCTTAGATGCGGACTGAAGGTGGAGCAAGGTCACCCTCAGGCCTCGGTCCTGTCCTCTCTAGGACTGTACAGGTAGGTACACCTGGCCATGCCCTCCTTTATTTCTCCAAGCTTTCTACCAGTCCTCACGGAGTTGGAAAAGTTGAGAAAACAATACTGTCTGAGAGAACACACCGGCATCTGTAAGCCACCCCCCAAGCTGGGCCTGGAACCCACCACACAACTGGCCTCTCTTCTGACCGTGGTCTTTGCCCACTGTCCATCGGGGAAGGTTGTCAGCTGCACAGAGGAACTGAAGCCGGAGTAGAGAGGACTAGGCCTGAGAGCTACAGCGTCCTGCTTTTGACCTGGAGGCCCCTCCTGAGGGACAGCTAGCAGCAGTGAAAGGCCAGCACAGACGGGGAGGTTGGGGCAGGACCAAAGCCCATGGCCAAGAGTCTTGAGCAGTTCCACTTCTCAGCATTCAGAAAGCATTTTTAGAGACTGTTATGTGGCCATCGTTCAGTGAATGAAAGAGGGAGAGCAAAGACCTCACCCCAGACCTCTTCGGAAAGACTCACGTAGATAAACAAAGCCCAGAAGAGGGAGAGCTGCAGTGCGCTGGGCACGCTTGCTGCACTGTCACAGCCCTTGTGCAGAATAGGGTGATCTGGGGTGACCGCGCTGGCAGCAGGGCCTGGGGGGGGGGGATCGGAGACAATGAGTATGGTGCTTGCCACACATGGGGCAACATTACTTGGAGACACTGCACGGGCACAGGGGCCCAGCAAGGGAAGTGGCAGGCAAGGAGTGACTGGACAAAGGCCAATGTGCCCAGCATGGACAAGTGGGAGCTTGTACCTGAGGAAGAGAGTGAGGGTGAGTGAGTCCAAGTTTATCTAAAGGCAGCTGAGTGGGGAGAGGAGGTTCTGGTTCAATCACCCTAATAGGATTCTTACTCTCACCAGGGCAGATGGTCAGACACCACGCTGGGAATGGCTGAGACAGAAGAACTGGTACAGTTTGAATCGCAGCTATTCAGGAGGCTCAAGCAAGAGGATTGCAAATTCAAGACCAGCTCCAACAACTTAGTAAGCCCCTGTTTCCAAATAAAATGTTTTAAAGGGGCTGGAAGGGTATCTCAGAAGGAACGGTGGTTGCCTCTCATGCTCTGGGCCCTGGGTTTAACCCTTAGCACCAGGAAGAAGAAACAAAGTACCTCCAGAATGGGAAGGCAGCCATGGGTATCTGGAATGCTTGTGACGGCGAGATGAGGTGTGAGTGTGCACAGAGGGCTCTGATCACGGGTGTGTACTAGTGCGTGACATCTGGCTGTTGGTTTCAGGTCTCTTCGCCCGAGTCCCTCTGCCATTTTATTCTCTTCCCATTCCAGGATGCCTCGTTTCCCTCCAGCTTGTCTTTCTCCTGTCACCATCTGGCTGCAATCTCCAGAGGGCTCCGGATGTTTTAGAATTCGGTGCGGACCTAACCTCCCTGCCCTGACCCCGCACCTCAGGGCGGCTCACCCCACCCAGAGCATCTTGTGGGTGTGCTCCCTGTGCCCTCCTTCACGGTGCAGCCAGGACATGGCAGCCTTAGGGGTCTGTTCTGTCCTCCAGGCTGGATGTGGGTCGCCCTGCCTGAGCCCAATAGCACTGCGGTACTTCGCGTCATAGGTAATGGAGTTTGATGCTGGGAAGGACGAACGGAATTCTCTCTCAGCAACTTCCTAGCAGTGACGGGGCCTTTAACTGGAGCCTTTCTGCGCCTACCTATGAAATGGGCAAAATAATACAATCTTTCTAGGAAAGTTAAAAGTAACCCCTTTCGACTGGATGTGGTAAGGTGTTTCTAATCTTCAGTACTCAGGAAGTTGAGGCAAGAGGTCAGGTAGTTGGAAGCCAACTGGGGCAGTTTAGAGAAACCATCTAAAAAATAACAAAAAATGATGGGGATGTAACTCAGTGCACTGAGTTCAATCCTCAGTCCCACAAAACAACTACAGGGGTAATACGTGAAAAACTGCCTGCACAGCAACTAGTAGGCAGTGATTGTTAATGTGATGGTGCACATGTATTGCCCACTAGGACACACAGCCCAAGATGCGGCCTCTGTTTATTTCTCCATCAACCTCCACGCCCAGCATGGCAGCAGGAGCACAAAGTCTTTCAAGCAAGCTGTCACGCGTGGCCCTCGCTTCCTCAGAAACCAGCCCCTGCGTCTCCGCTCCAGCTCTGTTCCACCGTCTGCTTGTTCCCCCACCTGACCACACACATGCTGTTGAGGGCGCAGCCTAAAAACTCGGCTGTATGTGGAAGCAAATGCCGACAGTTCCCGGCGTAGCAGAAATTGTAAATCCCTCGGGATTGGTACAAGACCCAGGAAGCTGTGCTGCGAAAACCGCAGTGCTCCAAACCTCTGTAGGAGGCAGCCGGAACTCCTGGCGCCCTGGCAGGGGCTCTTGGCTGGCACTCGGCTCTTCTGATTCTGGCCGAACCCCAGCATAGAAACACTTAAAGCCCAGACACCCATGTTCTAGGTGAGGGTGCTGCTGGACTCCGACCCCCACCAGAAGCACAGGGAAGTCCTGCGACCCTCAGATAGTAAATGGGGATAGAGGGGTGCTGGGTTCTGCAGGAGCCTCTTTGTCTCCCCAGCCAGCCCTGCTTCTGTCAGGCAGCCGATCCTGAATCCATCAGGTAGGTGGGTATCACAGCTGGAGGCCAAGGCCCGGGCTGGGAGGAGGGCACCCCATTGTAGATGAGGCTCGAGAGAAACTTTGAAGTTCTGAGCAGGATGGCAGGCGTGGGAAGTGGGACGTCTGTCCCCTGGAACCCCACTAGGCAGAGCTTTCCTTCTATCTTCTGTGTCTCACACAGCCTCAAGGTGCTGGCTGGGGTCTGTGTTGGCCCCGGGTAAAGGAGGCCAGAACCAAAGAATATACTTGAATGAAAGTGGAAAATCAGACTCGGTACAGGAGAAAGCTCTCCGCTCCAAAATGAGTGTGCATCAAAGTGTACCCCGTGTGGCCGGGACAGGAGCCATCAAAATGCAAATGTGGGTTTTGAGAATGCTAATGTTGGAAGTGGAGAACAATACGGAGACAGACTTCTCGGGGCCAGCACAGGGCCCCAGGGCAGGATGTGGGAGCCCAGTGGGGGCAGGGATGAAAGGGGGAAGGAAGCCGAGAGTGAGGGCCTGGAGAGGAGAGAGCAGTGGGGGCCTATGGAGGCTGAAAGGCAGGGGCAGGAGCAGACAGGGTAGTGGGGAGGGGAGGGGTCAGAGGACCTGACCGCTGACCGCTGACCTGCAGCTCCCGCCGGCACCGAGGCCGAGTTCAGGGACATTTCTGTGAGTGGCAGCCCGGCAGGGTGGGTAACCCGGGCTTGGGACTGGAGGTCAAGGCCCACAGGAAGAGTCAGAGATGTTGGGAAGCCAGGAGGCCTGGTGCTCATCTGGGTGCCCGTGTCTGGGAACGAGGGTCTGGAGAGGGACCTAGAACCAGGGCCGGGTGGAGGAGTCTCACCGCCGGAGCCTAGAGTCTTGTCCCCAACAGCTAGAGCAGTTGCCTCTTCTCCGCGCTTGGCTTCTGCACCTGTGACACGGGACAGACTGGCTGCTGGGAGGCCCAGGTCAGCTGAGCCTGGGAGAGGCCGAGCCCTGTCAGTAACTGCTGCTGTTCCACAGAACAAGAAACAGGGTCAGGCTTAATCACATGTGTGGGGCGAGACAGGAGGGGGCAAGAGGAACTCCTGTGTCAGTCTACTGTGCCACCTTAACTGCCACTGCCAGGGGTGGTGTGAGCGCCCAGGATGGCCCTAGGGGCTCATCACAGCTTCAGAGGCCTGAGCCCCTGAGGGCGGTTGTCATGACAACTAGTTTCAGGGCGCCTTCCAGCCTCAGGTCTCAGTGTTGTGAGATCTATGGCTCTGGCCACACAGGTCAGGTACTGCCAGCCACTCGCCGCCTCCCACTTAGCCTGGAGTCCGTGGCAGGCAGGATGCGCGTCCCACTGTGGCTCTGCACCATTAGCGCTACGCCCCGTGCTTGGTGAATGAGTTCATTCACTGGAGTCTCTGGGCCAGGCCCAGGGCTGAACACCGGAACATGCAGAGATAGAATCTGATCCCTGATTCCTGTCCCTGTGCAACTGTGCCTGGTGAATGAATAAAAGAAAGATGAATGGAAACCGTGGGAAGGGCCACAGGGAACTGCCCTCCTGCTAAGTGCTTTATGAACTGGTAGATAGTGAAGATAGCCTCTCACTCCTCCAGCCAAGCCACACGGGCACTGGCTGTGCGCAGTCTTGGAAAGCATCCGTTATCTGAACTTAGGGCCTGAGCAAGAGCTGCCTATTGCAGAGAGGACACTCTGCCCTGCCTCCCACACTACCCCAAGAGTGGAGGATGGAAGGTACCTGGAGCTGTTTAAATACATCTTCTCTCCTGAAGTCAAGAGCTGGCAGGGGAGGGCAAAGGGACTGGAGTTCTTCCGGGAGCTGGGCTCTTCTCTTGGGTGGAGCTAACTAGCTCCCCAGGCAGCACAGTGAGGAGCCACTCCTGATGCCCCATGCCTCAGGGACGGGAAGGTGGGGTGAGGCTGGGCCTGGACCAGGTGATATCTTCGAGGTAGTGACAAACGCTTGTTTTCCTAGACTGCAAGGCTGATGCGGCATGGAGTGAAACTCTGGGGGTAGGCGAAGCGTTCCTCTTTGGAGAAATAGCCCAGCCCATAGTGACCCTGTGCAGAGAGGGGGGGGGAGGGAGAGAGGGAGAGAGAGGGAGAGAGGAAGAGGGAGGGAGAGAGGGAGAGGGAGAGAGGGAGAGGGAGAGAGGGAGAGAGAGAGAGAGAGAGAGAGAGACAGAGAGAGACAGAGAGAGACAGAGAGAGAGAGAGAGTCCCCACTTCAGAAACTGAAAGCGAAACAGGCCAGGGACATTTCCTGGACTCCTATGGAACAATGAGCCAGGGGGCACAATTGGGCCAGGCCACCAGCTGCACCTGGCAAGGTTTCTGAGAAATGGGCTGCGCAAGAAGAGCTTTGCAGGAAGCAGAACCGGTCCTGTGGCCTCTCTCCACTGTGTGGCCCAGAGTCTCAATGCAGCCCTGAGAGTCCCACATGTGGCCATGAGGCACTCCAGGTGTCCAGCAACCCTCTCTGCCTGGCCAAGGTGGTGCCCAAAGCAGCCAACAAGGTCAGGACCCCCACAAGGAGGCTCTTGGGGTGGGGTGTCCAGATCTGAGAACATCCCCACCGCGCATGCAGGACCTGATGGGTCGACAGGCTCCTGTTCCAGAGCTGTAGGAAGGAGCAGAGCAAACGCGGCCAGGTGCAGACAGGGAAAGAACAGCAAGGCACAGCCTGTGTGCACTCTGTGCCGGAGAAGGTGGAGGTGGAGGTGGGGGTGGGAAGATGGGGCTGTAGAAGCCATGTGGGCTGGAACAACCCTCCAGCAGGCAATTGTCCATGTGGTCCTCACCGTAAAGCAAGTCCCCTCCATCTCTCCCCTCCCCAGTGCTCTGCGTTCTTCCTCTCACTGCATTCACACCCCACACTTCAGCCTCTGCAACCGTGAGGTGCCCATCTCCAAACCCCATGGCGGCTCCACATCACTCAGCTCCACTGAAGTCCTTAACGCCCCACAGGACACTGACAGCTCACGGTCCCCTTCTCCCCCAGCTGCACCAGAACTGCTGGGCACAACTGGGCCCACTCTTTAAGGACTGTATGTGTGACTGACTCGGGACTGCTTCGCCGGAGTGATGAAGGCCTGCGCCTGCCACTCCCCGGTGGGACTGTGAGTTTCCTGGGGCCAAAACCACTCCTGTCCTGTGCCTGTAAGATGCAGGGAATGGCAGATGATCTGAAGTACATGCTGAGTAAGTAATGGAGTAAAGACATCAAGCCAGGTGCTGGTTTCAGATTCTTCAGTGCAGGAAAGTGGAGGGGGGGATCCGGGCTCTTCCTCTGCCTGTGTAGGGCTGTTACCTCTGCTCTCCTTTGGGCCAGTTTTGACTTGGCCACCAGGTGGGGGCAATGGCAGTAGTGCTAGTGGAGTTGAGGTTCAGCTGTGGGACTGATGATACCCCAAAACTTTCTTGCCATGTGCAAAAACCTTCCTCTGCTTAGTTCCATTCTTTACAAATAACCAAGACTTGGGAATACATTTTTTTAGTCCAACAAAAAAATGCAGACTAAGCCTACGACATATCTGAACACACACCTGAAATAAGACGTCAGCACAGGTGATCACACTAAGTGGACACTGCCCATGGACAGGCTGTAGCTTGCATTCTTCAGGTTCTTGTTCCCCAGTGCACTCTAGAAGGGATGTCTCCTTGTGATATCATGGTATGTAATAGGTTCTCCATACAAATTTGTTGAATGAACAAATGAATGAAGCTTTTATAGGTCTGGAGAAAGTCTTGGAGGCCGGGGATGCTACAGGCCTTTGTTCAAGCATTTATTTGCAATCTCTTGGGAGGCCTATTATTTGTAATACAATTTCCTAACAAGCAGAAGACCAGAGACAGGTTCTAACACCTTTTAGCTATTGGAACATAGGTAAATTACCTAATCTGTCTGAGCTACCACGGCTGATCTACTAAACAGCTACAGTAATTTCTGACTTGTAAGAGAATGACTTTTTAAAATAAATTCAACCTCAAATCTGGTGTTGGACACTGAGGATATGGTTCACCACAGAAGTGGTGTCTGTGCCAAAACGCGGGTGGCCAGAGCAAATACACCTAGACTTTGAGCTGCGTCGCTGGTGTGCTGGAGAGGAGGCATTAGTTCGCAATCCTGAGATGGAAAAGGCTGGGAAGGGGCAGGAACTTAAAACATTCCAGGGAAAAGGCAGACATCAGGTTGGACGAGGAAAGGGGCAGCCGCTCGAGGGAGTGACAAGAGGGCCCCAAAACTGGGGTTTTCTCTGGATAAGAAGCAGCCTAGAACCGAGGTCTGAAAGATGGCTGCACAGATGCCCCATGAAGGGGCTGGGGCGCTTCCGTGGGGGACGCTTGCCAGGCTGACTTGAGGCCGCGATCTCCCCACCATCGAAAGCTCCGCCTGAGACAGAAGAAGGAAAATAGTAACAAGGCAGTGCGGGAGCAAAGGAACTTCGCCAGGACGGCACAGAACTTAGGGTGACCAGAACGAGAGCCCAACGGAGGCACGAGTAAGCCCCTTCTGCGCCCTGGTAACGGCGTGGGGCGGGTGGGTAAACTGAGGACCGACGGCCAGGTCTGTCCTGGTCACCGCCCGGCGGTGCAGACCCCAGCACGCGAGGGCGGCCCCGCCCCCTTAGGCCCCTCCAGCCTCACCTGCCCGCTAGCACCGCCGACCCTAGCAACCCGGCGGCGGGCACAGCGATTGGCTGCGCGTGCTCCAATAGGCGCCGGCGTCGGGCGCGCGCGTGGGCCGGGGGCGGGGCGCGGTGAGTCACCCGGCGCGGCCTGGGAAAATTCCTGAGGGTTGTCAGGCCGCTCGCGCTGAGCTGCGTTTTTTTTTTTTTTTTTTTTTTTTTTTTTGGAGTAACTGAAAAGGGATAATCCCCCCGTGTGGGGAGAGCCTCGGGTCCGGGTCCCAGAAGCGGCGGAGCCGGCGGCGGAACCCCAGTCCGGCCGGCTCCCCGTGCCGAAGGCCCCACGTGCCCGTTCTGGGGCGCCTGTGCTAGTCTCGGTGCGGCGCGGCCCGGCCTCAGTTTCCACAGCTGTGAGAGTGAAGCTGGCCCCAGTGGTGCCGTCGCACCGAGACCTGCGGCCTCCCTCGCCTCAGGGCTGTCGGGTCTCCTGCCAGCCGCCCCGCTGCCCCGAGGCTCTCTTAGGCCCAGACCTCCGTCCACGTCCCCGGACACCCGGCCAAGCGGACTCAGCAGAGGGGCGGGGGGCACAAAGGCTGAGGAATGAGCAAGAGCCGGAGACGTGTGCGCGCTTGTAGTTAAAGTGGTCGCCCTCAGGTCAGCCCTCTGCCCCGAAGGAGTCACGGCGCTAGCGCTCCGTCGACCAGGTCAGATCCCGAAGCCCCAGGTTCCGGAGGAGCTGCCCAGACACGCGTCCCTCACGGCCGAGGCCGGCACCTCTCCCTAGCCTCGGAGTTGGGGACACCGCAGCAGCGCCTATGTCTGTGTATGAGCACCATGATTTGACTGCTGATGACTAGGTGTGACCTTGTGCAAGTCACTTGCACTGTCTCCCTTTCATGTGCTGCAGGAGGAGGCAGCGAACTAATTGACCTCTTCAACTTCCCTCCCACCCTGACACTCTATGATTAAATGGAGTAATGTGTGAGTAATTGCTTTGAAAATTGCAGAGCAATGGGGGTCTTTTTGTTGTTGTTTTTATATAGATAAAGGTGACCCTGGAGTTCCTTAAGCTCTGTGAATGGTTGTTAATCAGGCCATCCTCTCTAGTCGCATAAGCCTGCAGCCCTGTGAGCCTGAAGCAGGCGTCTGTTTGGGACAGGATTTCACAGTGGCTTGTGAATCAGGATTATTCATTCAACTCGGGACAGCGACTCCCACCCTCGTTTTGCAGTCTGGGCCGGCCACTGCCTGCCTTGGGTCTTCAACCTGTGATTCAGGGGACTGTGTTTTGCCTTTGCCAAACTTAGATCCCCTGGAAACAGGACCGCAAGCCTGAGGAAAAAGAAGCTAGAACCAGATAAATTTTGCCACAACCATTTCTTTTTTTTTTTTTTCTTTTGAGACAGGGTCTCACTTTGTAGTTCAGGCTGGCCCTGAGCTCACTATGGAGCCCAGGCAAGCCTGGAACTCAGCAATCCTCCTGCCTCTGCCTCCCGAGTGCTGGGATTACAGGCGTGAGCCACCACACCCGGCGTCACAACCAGTTTTGATCATCCCCCTTTCTCTTACTCTGCTCGGTTCAGGCTCAGTCTTTTGGGAGCTCTAAACATTGTAGGGAGTGCAGGAAGAGGTTGAAGATAGACAACAGAGGGCAAAGGCCAGACATGAAAGACTTTTTGAGACAAGGTCTTAACTGAGTTGTCTAGACTAGGTTCTAACTTACAATCCTCCTGCCTCAGCTTCTCAGAGCTGGGAATACAGGTATGAGTTTATAAAGGACTTTTTTTTTTTAAAGATACTGCTACCAATTCAGAAACAGGGCTCAGATATCTGAGCCACAAGAAGGGTCAGGTATATAATAATATATCATACAAAGAGGAGAATTCCTGAAGACTGAGGACCTCTTGGAGAATTTGGTTCTCAGAGTGGTATCCAGGGTACTTCCTAAAGAGAGACATTTTTCTTGCAGTGAGAAGTGTGTGTGGCCTGAGAGAAGACTGTGGGTGAGGCAGAGAGACAGACTGCACACGGCTGGGGCTCCCAGGACAGGGTGGGCACCAAATATGGAGGGAGGCTGAATGGAGCTGGAGACCCAGTTATAAACACTTTCATCCGTTGTGTGGAGGACTCTGGTAGGAAACAGAGCGATCCCAAGCCCTTGACTATGTGGCAAAGATCGGTTGTTTTTCTAACTGCAGGTGATACGGTGAAATTCAGGTCACAACTGATACATGAAAATGACATAGAGTGTAATAGACTATCAACATACCTGCATGCAGTACTTTTTCATGAAATGTGTGTATGTGTGTGTGTGTGTGTGTGTGCGCACGCACACACATGGGATTATGTCCCTTTTCTGGCTCACGGTATAAAATGCACTTGTTTCTGTAGGTCATGGTCAAACAAGTCTGAAATACACTGAATCTGTGGTATCTTCAGGCTGGAGAGAGAGGGACGGGACGTTCTTGGAAAGGTGGGTGACTTGTATTCCTTCCCAGTTCAAGTTCTTCAAGGGAAATTGCTTAACTTTTGAAGTGAGCTGACTGATCTGTTCCAAGATCTCCTCCGCATAGGAGACATGATTGTATTTTCTCTACAGAGGAGTGGAAGAGACATGAAAGTCTCCTGCTTCATTGGCCAGGCATTTTGCCTAACCATGTACAGATTCTGGGCTAATCGTTGGAGCTTGGTTCTTTCCACCCTGCCCTAGACCCACACAAATCGTGATCTTGTGAGTTAAGTATGATAGTAGTTTTCCATTCTTCCAATGAAACATTATGCAATTATTACAGCATTTCGGATCCAGCAACTGGTGTCTAGCCATGGGCTTGGTGAAAATGGGAGGTGCCATCTCTCATGTATGAGGAATGCCCTTATTTTTAAGGCCCCGAAGAAGCTATTTCATAATCTCTCATGGTTGGCACTGGTGGTGCCTGAATAGACCAGTGTCCCTCTTGGGGACAGTGTGTTCCTCTCCTGCTGCAATTATAGCATGTCTCTACCACTGGCCTCAGAAGCCCACTGTAAACCTCTTTGTGAGTCTACACTTGCCTTCTGTGCATTTGGGGCCCATTTGTTTTCCCAAGAATATGGCCCCTTGGCTGTAATATAACATGGTCCAGTCTGGTGTGTTCCCAAGGAGCCGGGTACTGTACTCTTGGTTCCATACTGTACACACCCTTGTGCTCCTGTCTCCCATACTCAACCCCATGTGTATGCTGCAGATCCCACTCAGTTTTCACAGTCAGACACACTCTTGAGTCAACACTGGACTCCATAAATGTGTGTGTCCTTCCTATCTGGGCTGGGCTTTGCCAGTTGTCTTCCTCCTCGATGACTCCTAACTCATAATGGAAAGAGACATTTACCATGATGTGAATACCACTATATGCAAAGCCCTGGACTGGACACTTTATAGGTTCAGAAAACCCCCAAGATTATTATCTCTCTTTTATGGGTAAAAAGACTGAGACTTGGCTCTTGTTCAGAGTTGCACATCTAGTTAATAATTCATTTCAAAACCATTTCATTATACTTTAATCCGATGCTTTGACTTCAGAGGTCTATCATGTCCCTCCTTTCCCTCAGTAGCTGCTTTGCAGGAGAGCTCAGAGCACCTTCCTTCTCTCTTGCTGTGTCACAAATCTCATGAAACCCTAGGGACTTCTTCAGAAAGGTCTAAATGGAATTTAGGTTTCCCTGGGAGGCATGTGAGGCAGAAGGTCCAGCTGACACTGGGCCCACTGACACTGCCTCTTAACCAAGAACCCTGCTGTGGGAGAAAGGTCTGTTTCCAGTGTAAACGGGAAGAAAGAGAAGGATGGTGCCCAGAACTGAGCAGCTCCAGATTTAAAGGAACTGGCACCATACGCCAGCCACACGCTTCTTGTGTCCACCCTATACCCTTTCTCCATTATTCCTTCATTCTTCATCCATGGCATTGGCTTTCACCCCTCACTTCCTTTGGATATCTATTCCAGTGTCAAAACTCCAGTTACTCCACAACAATTGAAGAAGATGGAGAGCAGCATCTCCGAGATGACTAGCACCACTCTTAGCAGAAAAGGATCCTCCAGAATAGGCACCATCTACTTTCTGGCCAGAGGGAAGATGCAGCTGGCTGTGGGAGAGGTGTGATGCAGAGGACGTGTATGCACCTGCACCTGTCAGCCTGGGGGACCATCCTTTTGAACAGCAGGAGGCCCTTCCCAGCAAAATAATTTTCCCCTGGGCCGGAGGGTTAGCTCAGTGGTTCCGGCGCCTGCCTCGTGCCTCGTGAGCGCAAGGACCTGAGTTCGATCCCTGGTAACCACATATAATGCTGGGCGTGGAGACACGCCCACCAACAATCAACACCGCATACCACAATGCCGGACGTGGTGGCTCACGCCTGTCATCCCAGCACTCGGGAGGCAGAGACAGGAGGATCGCTGAGTTCGCGGCAGCTTGCCTGGGCACCATAGTGAGCTCAGGGCCAGCCTGAACTACAAAGCGAGACCCTGTCTCCAAAAAGCAAAAAAAAAAAAAATAATAATAATAATAATAATTTTCCCCTTTCCTGTTGCTTAGAGCAAGGGACCCAGAACTCCTTGAGTCAGTAGGGCTCTTGTGGCCCAGGCTCTCATCTGATGAAGGAATCTGTTCTCAAGCATCTTACGTTGTTTATCCAGCATCTCCTCAAGCTCCTGGAGGTGTTGGGAGCTAACCTATGTCTACTCAGTCCCACCTTTGGACTGAGTTTTATTTCTTAGGCAATCCATATAATTATCAAGCTTGATCTGATTCCCCAGTGATTCACATACCTACTTCTTGATCTGCTATAGAAAAGTTGTAATGCCTGTTCCATACAGTATTCTTCAGATATTTGGAGACAGGTATAATACCATTCTTAGTCTTTTCATCCTCAGTGCCAGTTTGGCAGTGATATTGGCACTCTTGGTAATACCAGTCTCACTGGAAGGCCACATTTCAGTGAATGAATGAACAATGAGCTTTTATTTACCACGTGCCAAACCAGTGAGCTAAGAATACTTTACATTCATGAGGATAAGGGTTTGGAGACGCTTTAGAGAAATGACAGGACTAGCATGTTAGCCTGAGCCTCCTGCCCAGCACACATGCACTGTTTTTTTCTTTGAGTGTTACCAGGGCAAGGACAGAAGATACCAAGATGCAGAGTTGTTGTCCCTCACCAAATGTGACTCTTGAGCAGACATGCTTTCTGTTCCCACAGTGCTCAGCCTTCCTTATTAGAACCCCCCTTCTCCCTCCCCTTCTCCCCAGCTAGCTGTTGGGTAATAAGACACAGGGCAGCCTCCCCACATTTGCAGCTGGACACAGTAGAGCAGAGACTGATGATTCTGTCTCTGTGTATCCAGGGACACCATATCCAAGCCCAAACTGCACTGCCACATCTCAAAGACATTACTGATGCTCATAAACAAAATTTGCTAATTTCATATGTGTATGCTTATGTGGAAAATATTGGAGACATTTGTCACTTTTCCATAATATTTTTGGAATACAGGAGCCCTCTGGTGGCCAAAATTGCAGTAGGAAGGTGTCTGCAGAAGGCAGACAGACTTCCTGTAGGAACTCTGAGGTGATCTCAGGTCCACTTGGCATTACCTGGCACCCAGCGGTCCTCTTCCTTCCTGTCCGCTTGGCTTGCCTCTGCACACACTCTCTTGCTCCCTTCTGGAGTTCCTCTCTACACCTTCCTCTGCCACCCCAGCTGTCACACCCTGATCCCCTTGGAATCTCTGGTCCCTGCCATCTTCAGCCTCAGAGGACCCTCTAGGAAATCAGGCCAGTTTCCCGGTGGCAGGTGTGGACCAACAGCTGCTTCCTGCAATGCTGCTTCACTTGTGTGGAATTCAAATCCCTGGTGGGTGTTTAGAGCCTGCAGAAGGATTTATGGATGATGTCTGTCCATCAGCAAGCTTTGCAGCACCCTGCTGTTATGGAAAACTCAGTGAGTTTCTGCACAGCCCTGGTCCCGGGGCTTGGCACTGTCCAGAGCTGACCTACTCAAGCCTTCTAGGTAGAGCCTTTAATCATGTAGAAGTCGGCTTTCCTCATCACACAGACCTGCTTGTCCCTGCAGGGTCATGTCACATATCAACCACCAGCAAGTAACAAGCCAGGAGCTGTGATTCCACATGTTTGACTTTGAGAGCTGACCATAGACCCAGAGGCAGGTCTCTGGTGCTTTGGTGGATGTGAGTGAGCAGACACAGGGATGACAGCTTGGACAAGACAAGGGTAGGGCAGAAATTTTGACTAAAATTTTAGAAACACTCATCCTGGCTTCCAGTGCAAAGTAACAGTCGAACATTAGACAGTACTTGGGATACTTGAGAAAAAGACATTCTAGGAGATGGGAGAGGGGTGGGTGACCTGATTGTAGGAGTGGCTTAATCTCCAAAGGACTCAGGGAGGAGGAGCCATTGGGAAGAGCTCCTGCGCATGTCACAGGGGCAGGGGGGCAAACTTTTGGGCTTGTTTGGAGGAGCAGACAGCAGGAGGGATCTGTGAGGACTGTGATGTTTGGAAGCTACAGAACTCTAAAAAGATTAGCTTTTCCTTGTGGTTCTGGGGATGGAACCAAAGGCTTTACACATGGTAGGAAAATGCTCTACCACTGCACCCCAGCCCTCAGTGCTCTACAGCCTGAGAGATGGTCCAGCTCAGCAGAGGGGTGTAGGATGAAGATGAAGCGAGATAAAGTTAGATCCTAAGTCTGATCACTGGGGCAGCATGGGAAAGTGTCCTCAGGGAGGGTCAGAGTTCTCAGATTTCAAGGAGGTTCAGGCAAGTCTTTGAAGACCTAAGGAAATAGCCTCCCTTCACTTGGAGGATGGTGAGCTGGCCTCAGGGTATTCTTCCCACTGCTGTCATCCCAGGTCACCCTGAGCTTCTTGTTGCTCAACATTTTACAGACTCTCAAAGTGCATCATTTAGCATGAATCCTGGAGTGTGTGCTAAGACTGTCATCCAATCTGCTTCCTCTCGAAGACCCACCACCTCTCCTTCCAAACCACACACACCAACCACCCCACTCCCAGCTTCTGAATGACTTGCGGGACTCCCCTTTTCCTTTCTGTGCCAGCGAGAGCCTCCCGTGAGGCCGCTCATGGTGTGCCCCGTGTCTCCCTGGCTGTGCACGGGCACTGGGGCTCCTTTCCTTGGTGGTGCCATCTGCACTGCTCTCTCAGTCCTTCCTGCTCATGCTAGGCCTCGGGCAGGCAGCCTGTACTGTATCTCACTCTCGTGACCCAGTGGAAGGCGCACAAAACTGGAGGCTAGCAGAGGTGCTAGCAGAGGGTCCTTGCCTGCCCTGTGGAGCCCTGTGTCCTGTGTCCGTGTCTGTACAGTGAAGACCTCATGATAGCCTTGAAGGGCACCTCTAGCTCTAGGGCCCCTACTTCCAGGGTGATCCCACCCTGTCAGCATCTCTCACAGGGAGACCAGCAGGACCTGGTCTTCAAAGCTGGGGAAGTACACTCAAGTGTGAGTGGTGGTTCACCCCAGGCAGCCCCTCTGAGAGAAGAGCCCTGCATGGGGTGTGAGATGTGGTATCCCAAGGACAGTCTGCTGCACGCCACCCTCCCACTCTGCCTGTGCCTGGAGGAGCAGCATGGGAGCTTCGGCCTCTGCCCCTCCTCGAGTGCCGCACCAGAGAGGCTGGGCTGAGCTGTCTAGACCCGTCAAAAAATGCTCCTCACCCCGGCCGGAACTGGAGAACTTTTTCTCATGACAAGGCAGGATTTATGCTTTTCTATAAAAACGTTCAGTGGGAATGTCAATGGGAAGAAAAGACTAGAAAGTTTGGGCCCAGAGCCAGGGTCCAGGGAAGGGTTAGGATTCCGCAGCTGTCATTACCCAGTGCGAGGGGAAACAGGTGGCAAATTCCTGTGCTCCTTACACAAATATTTTAAGTGGATCATAAACCCCCTCTGTTCTCCTAATCAGTGTGTCCTCAAAGTGATTCAGCACTCGCAGCTCAGAATGCCCGAACTGCTGCTCCAAACCGAGCGGAAGCACCGCTGGCCATTTGTGGTGAAGAGATGGGTTCAGGAGACTCAGTGAGCCCTTTCTCAGATAACCGGCATAGAGGCTGGCCCGCTCCCGGGCCGCCTGACGGATGAGGTGTCAGGGGAAAAGAGTCCCGTTCTGGTTCTGATAACCAAGCCCCAGCGTAAAAGCTTCATGTTTGCCAGCCAGGCAAGGTGGGAAGTCTTGGCACCAGCTGTGGTCTTGGCAGCAGCTCTGGGCGAAACCAGGAGGAACATGATGGGGCCAAGCACCAGACAGCGTCACTGGTTTCTGACAAGGAGGTGCGTGTCAGAGGAGTGGGCCTCGGACCTTCTCCTGCTCAGGGACAGGGCCAACCTGGGTCCTGCTGAGAAAGGAAGGGCCCTGACAGTGGTGAGCACAAAGAGGCAGAGTATTATTACTGGAGGGTTTTAGACAAATTCATATTTGTAGGAAAAAGAGGCAGATGGCATAGCTCATCATCTGAACCAGGCAGGGGACAAATCCTCATATCAAATGGAGGAGGCCTGGGGTGCAGGTCTGCAAAGTGCTCCAAGCTCTTGGGCTGGTCTGTTGTTTCCCAGGTGAGTGAGCCAGGGCTATTAGCTAGGAGTGACCGGGTTTGGGGCGAAAATGTGCTGACTGAGAAGCCTCATGTCAGCATCAAGCCCAAGAGTCAAGAATACCTACTTGACCCAGGTACATGCCTGTCACTCTAGTACCCTGGGAGGCTGAGACAGGAGGATCGCAAGTTTGAGATCAGCCTGGGCTATATAGTGATTTAGTGAGACTCTAGCTTAAAACTTTAAAAAAAAAAAGTAAGACTGGGGATGATGCTCCATGCAGAGTTCCTGGGTTCAGCCCACAGGACCACACACACAAAGAAGAATGCCTGCCTCGTGGGGCGCTTTTGAGCAGCGGAGCCTGCAGCCTAAAGTTGGCGCAGGTCGCAGGCAGTGCTGATGATGAGTCACATCCCTCCCTTTCAGATGAGGATGGATTTGGCTAACAGAGACCACATGATAAGAGTGAATAAGTGTCAGGCTGGTGACTGGTAAGCTCAGACTCACTGCATTGCATTTTAGGTGCTTGGGTAGTTGCTAAAATCACATTATCCTTATGAGTAATTGTGAAAATATGAACTGTTGGGCCAGAGATTTAGCTCAGTGGTTCCGAAGCCTGCCTAGCAAGTGCAAGATCCCTGGTTCGATCCGGTAACCACATACAATGATATGATATTGGGTGTGGTGGCTCACACCCACCAGCAATCAGTACCACACCCTACAATGCTGGGTGTGGTGGTTCATGCCTGTAATCCCAGCACTCAGGAAGCAGAGGCAGGAGGATTGCTGAGTTCGAGGTTTGCCTGGGCTACATAGTGAGCTCAGAGCCAGCCTGAACTACAAAGTGAGACCCTGTCTCAAAAAAAAAAAAAAAAAGAACTGTTATGCTAATAAACAAGTAGTAAAGGTGGTGATAACAGTAACAATGATAATAAATTGTTAGCCCAATGCATTGGAGACAATGCATGTAAAGATGGCAGATGAAAGAGGAGCTTTGGGAACCTGGTGCCCAGCTGCCTCTGAGGGAGGAGGACCTTCCAGGGTCTTTGTCTATTCAGGACAAAGCACAGCTGGAGCTCTACCATGTGAGGACGACTGTTCCAGGAACTGGAGATACGGTGGTCCAGAAGAGCAAGATTCTTTCCTTAAGGGGAGATTACTTTTTAGCGGAAGGAATCAACAAGCAGGGAGATAGAGCTGGTATAGTGGGAGAAATCGAGTCAGACCCTTCGATCTGAAACCATAGATGACTGTTGAAAAGGAAAAGGCCTCTCACAAATGCTCTGACCATGTGGCCCAGCAGAAGATGCTTGAGCTCTGGCCGCTGCTTCCCTCCCCTAAACAGCGAAGCCTCAAGGGCTTCCTGCACATGACCTCCCAGATGTACACACAGACATACACATGCACATGTGCGCATGCGCATGGATCCACCTATACAGAAATGTACCTTCACGGCCCTGTGCAGTCCTCTCCTGGTGTTTACCGAGTCTAAAGCTGCTCCTTGCAAGAGAGGCCCTGGAGCAGCGGCCTCCTTCCCAGCCCTGCCTGGAGGAAAGGCCCGGCCACCCTAAGCAGGACTCGGAGGAACTCGCCCTCCTCTGTCTGTCCTTCCTCCTGTGCGTTTCACTCCACTCTGCGGAGGGTCTGATTAGCATGTGCCTTTCAGTTGCGCGTCCCTGTCCCAGCTGCACCCATTGTGGCTGGGAAAGCAGGGCTGGTGCGCAGGGCTGTGGAGAGTCATGCAGGAGAGCAGCTGAGAGGGAGACACAGCTCGAAGAAACCGTTCCCGTGAGAGAAGGAAGGTAGGATGAGAGGACTGGTTCTTTTGATATGTGTGTGCATGTTTTTCCTGAGGAAAAGAGATGGCCCTCGCAAAAACCAAAGCAAACAAATACACCTAACTGGGTCTGAACTATCTGTAGCTGGCTCTGGCCCCCAAGAAGTCTGTGCTTGGAAAGTGTGTCTTCCTGATTCACCTCATAGGAAGTGTTTTTTGTTTTCAGTACTAGGGACTGAACTCAAGACCTTATGCTTGCCAGGCAGGCACAGCGCCTCTGAGCCACATCCCCAACCCTTCTAAAGAAGTGTTTATTCACCTTCAATAATACTGCAGTCCACCTCAGCGCTGTGAGGGCTGGAAGAAGGCTCCAGCTGTGAGGAAGGCTTGGGAAAGCCCTCTCCGTTGTTATCAGAAGCCTGAGTGAGTGAGGTAATTTGGGGTTTATCAGTGTTCTGAGCCGTGTCTACTGAGGGCCAAGGACATGCAGCACAGAATGTCTTTGTAGCTGAGGTTCAGACCTGCAGAGCCATGTTGGGATTTTAGCTCAGTTTGATCAGCTAGACAGCTCCGGGCAAGATGACACCTTTCATAGGTTCCTTTTTTTTTTTTTTTTGCATTATTCAGTAAACTTTATTGGTACAATATATACACAGCTCACAATCTGGTTCCTTCTTTATTGAAAGTGGGGCTGAGAGTTATTTACTATAGAGAACTGCTGCACAGGTTGTTGAAGTACATGGACCACCATGCAGTAAGTTCTCAGCGAGCTCTAGAAATATTATGTGACAAACCAGGAGATGGGAGGCCTGGTGCTGAAATGTATGGGCTCAAGTCTGGCTGTGCCACCGCCCAGCTGTGTGAGCCAGGATGAATAAGCTGTCGGTGCCTCCGTTTCCTCATCAGTCACTATGTGGGCTAAAGATACTTTATACAACAATATGGTGCATATTAAGAAGGTAGCACATGCTGGTGATAATTTTAGATTTATTTCAGAGTCTAGTCTTATCTTGTACTTTCTGTGATTCTTAACAGATTACATAATATCTAAAGGTCCCAGGTTCCCCATCTATAAAATAGGGGTGGAATTGGACTTTATCCATTCCAACTCTATGACTTTATAAATTTTCTATTTTTTTTTTATCTTTCTGTGTTTCACAATGTTTCCTGGTTAGAAACTGGGTTCCCCCAGCTGTCCCTAGTGTGGCCTACGCAGCCCCTTCTCTTGGTCACTTTTTGTCCCCCTCTGTGGGCAAAGAGCAGAGACCTAAAGAAAGAAGAAATTGTTGCTACAGAGGCCGGGCTCTGGTGCAGTTGAAAATAGGGCAGGTAGATATGTGAGAAAGGGGGATGTCAAGTGAACCCTGGTAAGTTCAAATCCATGTGATTACATGGAATCATGGTTGACAGTTGGGCTGTGGAGGTAGAAGCAGCAGGGACTTCAAGTTCTAGCCCATTGCTTACCACAGTCTGAGTTTAGGAAACTCCCCAACACCGAGTCTGGGTTTCCTCCCATGCAGAGCAAATAGACTTCGGACAGTAGAACCACCCTACACAGTTCAACAAGATGGTCCATGTGAGATTCCTAGCAAGTCGTCCTCCCAGTATCAGTATCACTATTACTAATGCTGCTGCTGCTGCTGCTGTCGCTGTCATCTGAGAAACCCTCATGGAAGAGACAAGGAAAGAACCAGACTATGAAGGGATGGAATGAGTTTGGCAACAGAGAGAACCCTTGAAATGCCCAGAGGAAACAGCACATCTTCAGGAACCCTGTGGAGGGATCCAACATTTGCAGATTCTAAAAGCTTTGCAGCTAATTCTGACATGTAGCAGGGTTGTTATGAGAATAAGATCATTCCAAGCCAGGTAAATGTGAATCACTAGACAAAGAATTGAGATTCCTGGCTTCTAATATTTCTCTGCTTTAACTGCTGGCAGCAACCTCACCCTGGCAGTTACTTCCCCTCACTGGATTTTAGCTCCTACATGTGTAAAATGAGAAGAATTGATCTACTCTATACAATCTCTAAGTCTCCTTCCAGTTGTATTGGTCAAAGATCTTTTTCAGTTTTGGGTACCAGGGATGGGAACTCAAGACTTTGCACTTGTAAGGTAGGCACAGTGCCACTGAGCTAAATCTCTGGCTTGGGTCAAAGATCTTTTGTGTGTATGTGGTATTGGGGGTTAAACTCAGGACCTCTCCACTGAATTACATCCCCAGCTCATTTCTGTTCTTTTCTTTTCAGATATGGTCTCTCTGTTACTCAGGGCAAGCTCGAACTAGTGAATCTCCTGCTTCAGGCTCCTGGAGTGCTGAGACTGCAGGTATGTACCATCACATCCTGCTGGTCAAGCATCTTTTTTTTTTTGACAGGGTCTCGCTTTGTAGTTCAGGCTGGCCCTGAGCTCACTATGTAGCTCAGGCAAGTCTTGAACTCAGCAATCCTCCTGCCTCTGCCTCCTGAGCGCTGGGATTATAGGTGTGAGTCACCATGCCCGGCACTGTGGTATGTGGTACTGACTGCTGGTGGGTGTGAGTCACCATGCCCTGCATTGTTGTATGTGGTTACCTGGGATTGAACCAGGGACCTGCACTTGCTAGGCAGGCACCGGAACCGCTGAGCTAAATCTCCAGCCCGGTCAAGCAATGTGAATAGCTATTCTTGGCTGCATGAAAATCCATGTTCAGATATCCATTCCAGTTCCTCTTTTGGATGATTTTCTCAAGGCATCGGTATCTTGAATGAGTCTTCAGGGTCCTCCACTGTGTGGATTATACCAATTTACTCCCCAGTATGTCTTGGCCTCTGCTGGGTATCATGGAACGAGATGGAACCGGAAATGCTATGTGCAGGGACTTAGGTGGTATTCTTGCTTAGAATTTGGTACCTATACACCCTGGGGCTCCTGGGCACTATGACGGTGACCATGACAATGACCATGACGATGAGTGACAGTGCTACTAGAGCGTTTACACTGGCTCAGGCTCAGGCTCAGAATGGAGAGCTTAGGCCCATTATTTGCTTTAATCCCCACGGTTGCGCTCTGGCATCAGCGTGATTCCCATTTATTAATGCAGAATCCAAGGCTTGACAAAATCAAATGACTTGGTCCAGTAACATGCCTGGCATATGGTGCAGGCAGGGCCCATGACACCTGGTTCCTGAGGATATAGCATTAAAGTTCTTCTGGTGCACCATGTTTCTTACCTGAAGCCATAAATCACAGTGTTTTGTTTTTGCCAATAAGTGGTCCCGTGAAAGGTGTGCAGGATCAAACCCTCAGGTGCAGGTGCTGCATATAATATGCCAGGGCGAAAAGGCTTTCTAAAAAGCATTGCTCCTTCGCTTGCCTTTAAAATCCTTCTTCCCAATGCCCCAGCTTCCCTGCCTGGTGCTGCCGCAGGGAGTCAGGGCTCTGCCCAAGGCACAGCCCACACTGCTCAATCTGAGCTGCCCAGTGGGGCAGCCAGTGGCCCCCAGGCTTGTGGAGCGCTGGAAACACAGCTAGTCTAAACGGATGTGTGTCACACGTATGACATGCTCCAGATTCAAAGAAAAAATTCTTTGTACTAAAAATTAAGTAGCACATCAATTACTCTTTATTGATGGATTGTTGAAATGATCCTATCTTGGAAATACTGAGTTGAATAAAATTCCAAAACTCACTTTCACGTCTCTTTTCACTTTTCTTTTTTCATGTGCCTATTAGAATATGTGAAGTCATGTGTGTATCACACACTTGCACCCGCGACGGTGTTTCTGTTGGACAGCACTGACCGGGAGCCGCTCGCCCCGGGCCGAGTCCCGCTCCGCCCGGCGCCGTCGACACAGTGCCTGTGTCGGAGAGAATCGTGGGGAGAACTGCTGTGGACGACTGTCGTAAGCATCCGATGGCTTCCATTTTTCACACGGCGCGCAGCCCCCTTGTTTCCCGTTATTTCCGAAGGAGGCAGAACAGGCCAGGCTCTCTCTGCCCAGAATCTGCTGTTTGGGAGGCTCGCTTCTCCCCTGGCTTCGTCCTCCTGCAAATCGGCGTGGCTGGCGGGCACGCGGCCGTCCCCTGTGCAGCAGCACCGGCTTTCTGGACTAGCGGGGCCCTTCCCTCCCGCGTTCGCACCGAGGTGTGGTGGGGAGTAGCCTGCGCACTCTGCAGTCAGCCTCTCTCCCTCCTCTCCATCAGGTCGTCCATGCATCTAGCTCAGGGTGCTCCTGCAGACGCCATAGCACAGGTAAAATGCTTGTTAACGCTAATTGACGAACGTGGCTCCCATTCCCATACTTTGCATGTTCTCTGAGGCTCCTTGAAAGGGAGCTCACTTTTCCTCTGATCGTTCTCCAGTGGCCACCACGTTTCCCACCGTGAGGAACAACCTCATTTCTTTCATTCCTCTGTAGCTCTGCCGTCTCTCATGCTTTCAGAGTGGGTGATGGCTTTTTTCCCCTTCCCAGCACATGAATGTTGAAAACAGCTATAATTTCAAAGCCTTAAAAGAAGTGGCCTGAGTTCATTAAATTCTAATTGCGCGGATGGAAAGGAGAGATAGGCGCTCTAATTACAGAAGACCTCCCTCTGCCGGTGCTGCGGCGGTGAAGGGAATGTTGCTGCTGCGGCTACGCTGGGTGGTTGCGTATGTGGCATTCGGGGAGTTCAGAAGCACCAGTCTGCACCCTCAGGCGGCCCGAACCCCACGTCTGCCAAGCATGGAGTCTGTCATTATTCTCTCTGGGAATTTACCCAGCAGGGAAACTTTCACCAGATTTGGATCCCATTCAGAGTCCAGGGAGCATGTCTTCTGGGGAAATAAAATCCCCCAACAACATACGTTCCTGGGGAAAGATTCTGTTTTATTTGTTTTTGTTTTGGAGTTTCTGGGGGGTGCAGGGGATGGAACCCAGGGCTTTGTGCTCAACCACTCGAGCTGCTTCCCACCTCCCAGTGCGAGGGCTCTGGTTTTGGTTTGTCTTTAGCAAAGTCGACCTGGGCAGAGACTCTTTGCAACACCAGTTGAAACTGCACCATTAATAGCCCCTTCTTTTCAATTAGACACGGCCTTCATCTCAGGACCCCTTCCAGACTACCTTCACATCTAGGGAAACTCACTGTCCACACAACAGAATGAGTTCTGAGCCCTCAGTGGATACAGACTGAGGTCTACAGCTCTAGGGCCCTAGGAGGGAGAGAAAGATAGAAAGAGTGCTGGAAAGGGATGGCGTGTGATGGATGCCTTGGAAAAAGTCAGTGGTCTTAGTTTTCCTGAGCCCACCCTGGAGACCAGATCCCCAGATCTCAGAAGCAGTCAGCAGAAGTCATGGGTGTCACGTCATACTGTCCAGACCAGCCTCTGGGACTGAATGACCCGTTCCCTTGTCCAGGGACAGCTCTGGGCTGTCAGCCCCCTCTAGAACACAGTGCGATTTTCGTCCTCCCCAGGGGCTTCCTGCCCCCCTGGTCCTAGGTACGAGGACGAGACGGGGATAACACTGTGACGAGTAGGGCTGGCCAAGCCTCAGAAGGCCCAGCTTGCCCTTGGCCCATTCCTGCTCTCTTCCCTTGTCCCAGAGGTGTAGATGGCAGGAGCACTTCCAGCAGAGTTCCTCTACTGTCACTTTCTGCTTGGTCAGCTTTCTGGGAAATCTGACTATCATGGCCAGTCCCCCTTAGTCTGTCTGGCCAGACTTCCAGAACCATTTGGACACAATGATTTTCTGAGTCAATCACCAGTGAAGACTGCTGCAGACTTGGCTGTCAGAGGGGATGTGAGGTTATTTAGTGCAGTTTCTCAGACTGTGGGCACCCCAGAAGGATGGTCACACTTCATGTGTCACTCAGAGTCACTGCCAACCAGTGCCCAGCACCTGTGGTGCCTGCAATGATCCTAAAGCCGGTGAAAGCTTAGAGAAGTTAGGTTGACTTGCAAGAGCTCTCAGGCCACGGGATGGAGAAGGGACTACAATAAAAAGGCGAACGTAATTTATTTTGGTTTGTGTATTTAAGAACAAGCTAGGTAAGCTGAGCCATGCAAATCACAGATAGTTTTACAGGGCAGTGAGACCCTGTAAAGGCTGCTGTAGCATCTTTGGCTTCAACCTTCCAAACAATAGCCTGTTGTTCAGAATTCAGGAAACTCTTCAGCCCCCAGCCAGCCTCCCTAGTGCCTTTCAACCCAGATAGATGGGAAGCTCCCCCAGATCCCCAAAGTCCCGGCTCCTGCAACACCTGTCCTCAGGAAGGGCAGGGAGAAGCTTTCTTTCATTCCTCCTGGACTTGTCTGCACTTGAGCTGTCAGGTTTCCTGGGAAAATGGTTTCTCGGGGCGGGGGTGGGGGGTGCTTATGTGTCCACAGAACCATTCCCCATGGCCAAGTGCCAAGTGACGAAAGTGTCGGGGCTTTTGAAATTGTCAGAGAAACTGATTTCCTTGTCAAGTCTCGTCCTGTACAGTTGGAGGGCCAAATTCTACTTTCGTGTTAGCTGCCACGCAGATCAAAGGCTGCTGACAAGGAGCTGAAGGGTTTGTGCCTGGTCTGCTTCAAGCTTTCCTCGGCCCGGCATGGGGAATGCTCCTGGCTCTCGGCTTTCTTGAACTCTCTTATCGATCCTCCTCTGCGGGACCACAGATGAAGGGCCTGGGAAATAATTTGGAGAGATCTAACTCAAAGAGGGAGACCAGAGACAAGAGCAGGCCAGAAGGTGTAGGCACAGTTACTCGCTGCCTCAGAATACACACGAAAGAGACCAGGAATCAGGGATGGGTTGATGTTCTAGATCAAAGAGGAGGCCGGATAGGGTGTCGGCCCTCCTCTGACCACCAGAGGTTTCCCACCAAGCAGTGGAGAGGAAAGACAGAAGGACTGGTCTTTTTACTGCTTGTTTGGAGGAACTGCATGAAGGCAAGGCACAAAGTAGATGATTCTGAAGCTAATTCCCACATCCTGCTTCTCCTAAGCCTGTGAGAGAGAGGCTTGAGTGAGGGCGAGCTCAGGCTCATCGGACAGTAAGCAGGAGTCAAGGTTAGGCTGTGGAGGGGGTTGGTGGTGGTGCAGGCGAACATCTCAGAAAGTGTCCAGATGCACCAGGAAGGAAGCTACAGCAATAACCTGAGGGTGTGGTGCATGGAGCCAGAAAAGTGGTGCTTCTGAATTCCAAAGGGCTCCCTGTGGGCTGCCAAGTAGAGCTTTCTCTTTGAACTTTTGGATAATCCTGAGTACCATGTCATGGTCACCCTTTCTGTTATCTTCTTCTACTCATAGCCCCATGTTTCTACAAGAAGAACCCACCTACATGTGCACCCAGACCACAGCTATCTAGACACCTCGTCTGACAAGGTTGGTTCTCAAAGAATTGGGGTCTCCAAGGAGAGACAAAGTTCTCCCGAGTGGGAAGAAAAAAGCATCTCCAGAAAGAATGGCACCAGTGTCTGGTCATTAGCCTAGAAATCTTCCTTCTCATCTGGCCTGAGTGTTGGGGCTGTAAGATCTTGAGGCCAGGACTTCTTATCTACCTCGCTCTCTCACTTTCTCCCTTTCTCGCTTTCTTCCCACTCATTCCCCATTCTTATGCCTTCTTGGTGCTTGCAACACCGCCATCTCAATCTATTTGATCTTGAGCTGCTGCAAGAGATTGGGTTGTAAATTTGCATACAGAGAAATCTAATTATGTTAATCTATTTGGTTTCTACTTCCCAGGTAGCAGATAGAATTTAGTTAATGAAATGTATCAAAAAATTTATCTGACTTTTTAATGTTCTTGAGTCTGGATAAAAAAAGTTTATTTGTACTATTTTCATACAACTGTCTCATTTCACAGTGAGTTTCTGGTGGCCAAGATCCATCTTCTCTTTGTTTCCACTGGGGGACATCGTGTGCTGCCTCAGTGTTTGATGAATGAGTCCAGTTATATGTAAAAGGTAGAAAACACTGGTTAGAATGTCTCAACAAGAAGACAGAAAGTGTTGACAGTTGCCAGAGTAATGGAACAGATAATGCTAGAAACCCCATGTCCATGAAGGTGGACTGCGAGCATCGCCAGACACCTGAATTTCCAGTCTAGTGGACACTGAACCACCTGGTCTCTTTCGATTGCCACCACACCAAGGAAGGACACACAGGTCAGAGAATCAGATGATTGGCCAGATACACTGGTGAGCCAACCCAGGGAGGGCGAAAAGCCTGGAGTCAGAGGGAAAAGGACAAGCTATTCCACAGGGTAGCAGAACTAATGTACAAGCCAAGCACAATACATGCACTTCAAAGTCAGGAATTATGTCTTACTTATCTCTTATTTATCTCCCATTTCCAGCACAGAGATACCATGCAGTTTATTTATATTTTTGAATGAATGAAAGAAAGAATGGATGAACATAGGGTTGAGCCCAAAGCCATAAGGATCAAGTGACTGAAGCTTCAGAGCAAGGCCTGCAGGGGCTGCACAATCCAGCAACTTGCCACACACTTGCTAAGGGTCAGCAGATGCCTGGGAAGCCCAGTCCCACCCAAGGACACTGGGCGGGCAGCATGGAGCACCCCGCAGTCCAGCGGGGACCAGGCACAGGGCAAAAAGTGAGCATGGCGGCAGTGTTTATAGCTTTACAAACAGAACTCATAGCTTAACATGCCTCGGAGCCACACCACCCCCTCCCAAGGGTATCCAAGGTGGATTTGGTGTGTGCCCTGTGCTCAGACCCAACCAGATGGTGCGGAAGCCAGTGGCTTGTTTACCAGTGGCTCACATGGTGTGGGAAGTCAGAGGCCAATAGAGGAAACCTTGGCGCCAACTAAGAGCCAGTCACACAACAAGCCCTGGTGGGTCAGAGGCCAGGGAGCCAGAAGAAATGTTTGACTCTCCTAGTGAAACACTGTGCTTGTGTGACCGCTGCCATTGTGGTGGAGGAGCTGTGAAGACTAAATAGTCATTCTTTCTAATTGTTCCCATCAAATTGCTGGATGCCTCCATCCATTCTGCTGTAAGCTTTCTGGGCATTCATTCATTCTCTCATTTGTCCATTTGTTTACTTATTTCCTACTTTTAAAATATAGTTATTACCTTGGGAAGAAGGTGGACAGGAAGTACAGAGATTGAGTTAAAGAATCTCTTCCATTTCCAAGAAAGGAGATGAAACCACAAGGTGGAAAGCAGGGCAGAGAAAGTGCTGACTGGCTCTACACCTTTCATGCACATTTTTAAAATTTAACTTTTTATTTTGGAGTATTTTAGATTTACCAGCTTATTGCATAGACAGTAAAGAGAGTCCCATATGTCTTTCCCCAGCTTCTCTTGGTGTTTGCATCTTACAAACTGAGGTGCATCTCCCACACTGAGCACTGCCATTGGTGCAATGCTGTTTCCTAAGCGTCTCAGTAGCTCAGAGCCCATGTGTTCCTCTGATCTCTGCACCTCCTTCTCTGTGTGTCTCTGTGTTGTTTCCTGTTTGCATAAAAACACCAGACCCTATGATCAGGGTGCACCCTGATGGAGAACAGTCTCACCTTGAGGCCCTCCACTGTCTCTACCTGCAAAGGCGACATTTCCCAATCAGGCCACAGCCTGAGGCTCCAGTGGATGTGAATTTCAAGGGGATGCAATTCACTTATTACAACTGGTATGAAGTTGGGGACTTGGGGAAGGATTACAATTCAGTTATTTGTTTACTGATTTTTTCTTCAGATGCCAGCAGCTTTGGCCACTGAGATCTCTTTTGGGTTGGCATCTGCATCCTTTGACATGTTCCCACCTTCAATCCATTCTCTTTCCTGTCCTACCCTCTCCCTGTCCTCATCCTTTTTTCTCTCTTCCTTCCCTTCTCTTCCCATGTTTCCTGGCACTAAAAGATGGTCCATGCATATTTTATTTTATTTTTATGTCTTCTCTTTATTGAGTTTATTGGTACATTTTAGGAATGCATTATGATCACATTCATCATAGAGAATTTGTACCTATACACGAAATATCTTTTTTCTTTTTTTTTTTTTTTTTGTTTTTGTTTTGAGACAGGGTCTCGCTCTGTAGTTCAGGCTGGCTCTGGGCTCACTATGTAGTCTAGGCAAGCCTCGAACTCAGCAATCCTCCTGTCTCTGCCTCCCGAGTGCTGGGATTACAGGTGTGAGCCACCATGCCCAGCTATATGAAATATCTTGATTCTTACTGAAGATGTAGCTCAGTGGTGCTGCCATCTGCCTGGCAAGTGCAAGGTCCTGAGTTCAATCCCTGATTCTGTGAAAGAGAGAGAGAGAGAGAGAGAGAGAGAGAGAGAGAGAGAGAGAGAGAGAGAGAGA